>JANAVB010002398.1:953057-1155557 GCA_029216955.1 Iris pallida
CCTTCGAAGAAGGTGCACGACAGATATCCTGGAGGATTCTGAGAGACAAAATCAAATGAAGCACTTCGAAGAAGGTACAAATGAATTCGTAGTAGCACAATGAAAATTCCACAAACAGTTTCTGATTAGATCAGAACTGTACTCGTTCAGAATGATTGCAAGTGGATAAACAAAATATGAAAAAGAGAAATGAGGAAACAACCTGTTGGGGTGAATAATCATCGGCGCTCAAACTAGATTCGCCCCACACGATCAGCTTCCAAGAACAGCAAGTTCGACGAAGAACTTCAGAACACTCTGCTCTACTGACTCCTCGGATGGCGCAGACTCACTATGTGTGTCTTTTCTGGTCTTAACTCTGGAGAATTTCGGAACGAAATTATGAACTGTGTACTGAGAGAGAGAGGAGAGAAACTATATAGGCGCTCGCAGTAACCGCTCGGTATACGAAAAGTTCGGGACGTAGGAAAAACTGTCCCAGAACGTATGTAACCGATCAAATCGTGCACATACATTGCACCAATTGACGCACAGCGCACGCCGTCTGCGCGACCTGAGCCAATTGTGCCAACTGCGTTCGCGCGCACTTCCGCACAATGCGCACCGCGCACATTTGCGCGCACCGTGCGCAAACCGCCGTGCCAACTGTAGCACCATCGTGCAGCCCATCTGGCCACGCGATCAGGCCGTGCCATCTGGTCACGTCAACTGGCGCGCCATCTGGCCGCGCGATCGGGTAGCGTTAACAGGCGTGCAGCGCCTGGCCGCGGCAACTGGCTCGCCATCTGGCCACGCGATCAGGCCGTGCCATCTGGTCATGCCAACTGGCGCGCCATCTGCCGCTCGATCGGACAGCGGAACAGGCATGCGAATGGTTGCGTAGAGGCTTGCACAACGAGCGCAACTTAAGCGCACTATGAGCTAACGACGATGCTGACGTGCTAAGTGTAAAGTGCGCCAATAAAATGCCACATAACGTCTCATGATCCCCAGCCCGAGCCCGAGTCCGAGTTGTTAAGCCCCTACGGGGCTTAGCTCCAAAGGAATAAATTCCAAGAGCATTAAAAAGGCATTAATGTTTCATTGTTGATTTAGCTTTTTTCCACTAGAAAAACACCCCCACATGGCACCCATGTTCTCCACAACCACATGTGCTCTCAACAAGCAAAGCTTATATAAAGAGATACCAACCATTTAGCCTAGGCAATGTGGGACTATGTTTCTAGTGCTAAAGGCCAAAACAACAACACCAACTATATAAGGGAGACAACCAATACTAGTGTGATCATCATCTTAAGAAACTTGGTACTTCAGAAAAGAACAAGCCAGGAGCTTAAGCTAAGGTGATGAGGAAGTCGTCCTGCTACGTCGTAGTCGTGTAAATTTAGGACATAGTTCTAAACTTGCAACTGCAAGGTTGATACTTTTGTAAGTTTTGTATTGTAACCCTACTAGGTGAATATAGTGTTGGTGTCTTGCTCCTTGACATGAAGAGAGCTTGCTCTCAATATGCTTTGTAAAGTTTAGTCCCACATTGGAAAAGCACCATGAGTTATCTCAACATTATATGAGTATGTGTTGTTGGGATATGCACATGGGGTGGTGACCCTAAGGAGGGAACCATGTGGGTGATTTTACTAAGAGGAAAATGATTAATTCCAACAAGGACGTAAGTTGATTTTTGTTGTGCGGGCTTGACTCGACACGGACTCCAGGTTGTCTCGTGCATGCACGAGAGTGTTCGGGGGGAAGGCGTGGGCTAGCACTCGACTATGTTGATTGTGGGATGATGTAAAACATCAAACTCTATTTTAGAGTATGTGTTAGTTCCACATCGGATATGAGAGATGGTGAGGTCTCACTCCACTCTATAAATAGAGCCCCCTTGCCTCCTTTCCAAGCTGCACCAAAGAAGAGAGTTAAGGGAGTCTGTAAAGTTCAGGAAGCCCGTTCAAGTCACAAATATTGACTGACGAGCGTTCCAGAAGTTCTCTTGAACTTGCTGGTTCCTGGAAGCGGATCGTATAGAGGCGAATCTTGCTTTGAGCAACGGTGTTTTTACACCCCAGCAGATTTAATCCTCCTCCTCTTCTTCTTATGTTTCTCTGTAACTCGTTCTTCAGGTTTTAAGGCACCTACTGAGTAGGAGGCCTAACTTTGTTCTTGAGATCTATCTCATTTGTGGCACCAACTGTGTAGGCTTGCTAAACTCCACATTTATGGCACCTACTGTGTAGGCTTGCTAAACTCTTCATTTGTGGCACCTACTGTGTAGGCTTGCTAAACTCCTCATTTGTGGCACCTACTGTGTAGGCTTGCTGAACTCCTATTTTTCATCTATATCCACGCCTCGGACCAACAATCTCAAAGCAACATTAGTACATAGAAAACATTAATGCTTCACTCCTCAAACTGACTACTGCAAGTTGGAAAAGTTTGATGGAGAGCATTATCAAGTCTGGAAGAGGAAGGTATTTCTCACCCTTCAACTCCGAGACGTTGATCACGTGCTCTTTAAAGAGGAACCTACTGTTCCAGATACTGGGTCTGTTGCCGCTATAACTGCGGCTACTAAACTTCAGGCCAAATGGAGAAGGAAGAATAGCATTTGTAGGCTTCTGATCCCAAATGCTATGGAGGATTCCCTGGCAGAATCCTACTCAAAGAAGGATAGTACCAAAGAAATATGGGAGTCTGTGGAAAAGCTGTATGAGGAAGACAAAAATAGGAGCAAGATATTTTTTATCAAAAAATATCACAAGTGGCTCTTTGAAGACGAGAAGACGATGCTTCCTCAAGTGAAGGAGTTTCTGAAACTTCGTCAGAAACTAGACGATGAAAAGATGCCCCTCATCGACAAGTTTGTCGTTGGAGGGATCATATCGAAACTTCCTGCTGGATGGAATAGTTCTATGCAAGAATGCATCAAAAGAAACTCGAGATCAGTCTGGAAGATCTCTTGCAAAAATCTACATTGAGGACGAAATGCGTTCTCAACAGAAGATGGACGCTTTGTCCAAACAATTGGTCGAGGCCAATCTGGTGCAGACAAGAGACTCCAAGGGGAAGCAGGCGGCTTCCCACCACAAGAAAGACTTCACTATCTGAAAGTGAAGGGACCGTCTTTCAAACAGAAGAAGGCCAAGTCCAATGTGACTTGTTTTAACTGTGGCAAGAAGGGCCACTACAAGAGTGAATGTAGATCCAAGCCCAAGCAGTCACAGCAAGGTGAGCCTAATAAGGTTTCATTGATTACTGACGATCACTTCGGTGGGGGCTGACTCTGACTGGTGGGTAGACACTGGTGCCACCTGCTATGTCTGCTCAAGCAAGAAATGGTTCACCAATACCAGCAAACCTCTGAGAAGGTGATGGTGGCGAACCAGGCACAAGCCGAAGTTCAAGGGATCGGGATGGTGGAGCTGAAGCTAACATCCGAAAAACTCTGACACTTCAAGGTGTGAAGCATGTTCCCGTGATTGCCAAAAACCTGATCTCTGGGAGCCTGTTTAGCAACGCAGGTTTGAGGATGACATTAATGCTGGTCAGATGGTGATGTCCAAGAAGGGAACATACTTTGGAAAGGCTTTTCAAACCGAAGGGATGTTTAAAATTCAGCTTGTAAACCAGTCCAATGAAATAAATGCAATCGCTCTTTCTGACTATTCTCTTGAGTTATGGCATAATAGGCTAGGACATGTTCGTTGTAAAAGAATAAATAAATGTTTAGTCTAGGACTTATCTCCAAATGTAGGGGTAAGGTAGAGAAGTGTGAAGTATGTGCTCGGACTAAGATCACTAGAAAACCCTTTCATCGGGTCAATCGAAGCACAGATATTCTGGAGTTGGTACACTCCGATATCTGTGACTTCAAACAATTCTCTACAAAAGCCGGGATGAAGTATTTCGTAACCTTCATCGATGACTTCTCTAAGTACGCATTCGTCTACTTGCTCAAATCTAAAGACGAAGCGTTCGAGAAGTTCAAGGAGTTCAGGGCCGAAGCTGAACGGCAAACTGGACAACAACTCAAGAGGTTGAGAAGTGATCGAGGCGGAGAATGTCGGTCTCATGAATTCGCATCGTTCTGCAAAGAACATGGAATCATCTGCGAGACTACTGCTCCGTATTCTCCTCAATCTAACGGAGTAGCAGAGAGGAAGAACCAACGTTGACAGAAATGATGAACTCAATGCTGCTAACTGCAGGTCTTCCAAAATGTTACTGGGGAGAAGCTGCATTAACGACCACTTTCATTGTGAATAGAGTGCCTTATGCAACTTCCGACATAACTTCTCATGAACTCTGGTTCAAAGTCAGACCTAACTTGAATGTTATTCGAGTGTGGAGGTGTCTGGCTTATGTGAAGCTCCCAGATCTGAAGATTCAGAAACTCGGAACAAGGACTACGAAGACGATCTTCTTGGGGTATGCCGAGAAGAGTGACGCTCGAAGATTCCTTGACTTGGAGTCTAACCATGTCATCTAATCTCGTGACGCGGAGTACTTTGAAGACAAGTTTTAAGGCACAAAACTATTGTTCTCGTGGACATTTCGGAGAATAATGATGGTGCAAAGGAAGCTGAGGTTTCCAACGATGTCGTAGTCCAAGAAGAAATTATTGTTGATGAAACAACGTTTGAACCAGAACTCGAAGAGCCGTCAGCCAAGCGAGTGAGGAGACTAAAGGACTTTGGAGATGACTTTGTCACCTATCATGTAGAAGCAGATCCACTTACCTATGATGAGGCGATGAAGATCAGAGATGCTATCTTCTAGAAGGAGACAGTGAATGACGAGTATGACTCTATCACCTCCAATAACACATGGGTGTTAGTAGATCTACCTGAAGGAGCAAAATCCATCGGATGTAAATAGATCTTCAAGAAGAAGATGAAGGCAGATAGAACTATTGACAAGTTCAAGGCCAGGCTGGTAGCCAAGGGATTTTCTCAGAAACATGGGATAGACTACTTTGACACATACGCTCCAGTAGCGCGGATGACCACCATCATAATGTTAATTGCTCTAGCAGCAATACATAAGTTGGTGATACATCAGATGGATGTAAAGACAGTATTCCTGAATGGCGAGCTGACCGAAGAGATATACATGCAACAACCAGATGGATTTGTCGTCAAAGGTCTTGAAGACAAAGTCTGCAAGTTAGTGAAATCATTGTACGATTTGAAGCAAGCTCCCAAGATGTGGCATGAGAAGTTTGACAAAGTTATTAGATCAAACGGCTACAGAGTTAGCGAGACGGACAAGTGTGTTTACACGAAGTTCGCTGATGGAAGAGGAGTCATCGTTTGTCTGTACGTGGACGACATGCTAATCCTAGGAACGGATATAGGCAATGTCACAGAGACAAAGAAGTTCCTCTCAACCAAGTTCAGTATGAAGGATGCAGATGTCATCTTGGGCATAAAGAACATCCGGACAGACACTGGAGTGGCGCTGTCACAATCTCATTACATTGAGAAGATGCTCACACGCTACAGGTATCAGGATCTTCCAGGGATCGATACGCCATACAGGTGTGATCAGAAGCTGAAGCCAAATTCGAGAGAAAGCGTCAGGCAGCTGGATATTCTAGCGTTATCGGGAGTTTGATGTACGCAACTACTGCCACAAGGCCTGACATAGCTTTTGCCGTAGGAATGCTGAGTCGGTTCACAAGCAACCCAGGCATTGAGCACTGGAAAGCTGTGAAGCGGGTGATGAGATATCTCAAGAAGACTCAGACATATGCACTGTACTGCAGCGGGTATCCGACAGTAGTGGAAGACTTCAGTGATGCTAGTTGGTGTTCAGAGATGGAGAGCGAGAGATCCACAGGTGGATAATCTTTTCCTTGGGTGGAGCTGCTATATCGTGAAGTCGAAGAAGTAGACTATACTCTCTCGTTCCTCCATGGAATCTGAGTTCTATGCACTAGAAGCTGCAACAGATGAAGCAGAATGACTTCGGAGCTCATGTATGATCTTCCAGTGGTTGGAGCTCAGATACACGGTACCGATATACTGTGACAACCAGGCGACTACAGCGTAGCATCAAATGACCTCTTCAACGGAAAGAAGAGAACTATGCGGCTGAAGCACAAGCAATAAACGATCTTATTAAAAGGGAAACTATTGTCGTAATCGATGTTCGGAGTCAGGAGAACCTGGCGGATCAGTTCACGAAGGACCTCAAGCGTCAGCTGGTTGAAGACACAGCAGGAAGATGGGCTTGAAGGCATTCTGATAGTATATTTTTGTAATCCTACCATAAAATTTTATGTTATTAGTTCAAAGAGAAATCTACTAGACATCTAACTTTCGGTTCAAGGGAGGACCACTGACTGGAAAACTATCAGGTAACAGTAGGTACTTGTTCTTGGGAACATGGAAGGGTTACGAACCCATAAGCACTGTTGTCTACTATGTATTTTCTGCGAAAAACAGATCCTGTGTTGAAGTTGGCTTAAATGCCTTAATAAGTTCTCAGGCAGAGTGAATGTTGGTGTGCTTTACAGGAAGGGGTAATGCCTCGGCTTTGCAAGCCAAGTCATAGCGGCAGCACCGCAAATAGGCAGGTAGCCTAATGATGTATGATAAAATTAAAGAGTTGTAGATAGCACTACAAAGGGGAGGGTGACCCCGTGTTACAGTGGTACGACACCACGATGAGGTACCTAGGTAGGGGTAAAGCCTCGGTCTTGCAAGCCATGTCGTTGTGGCGTAACACCGCAAGGAAGCCTTAGCTTCATGCTGGGTAGAATGGAACTACAAAGAGGCTGACCTCATGCTGCAGTAGTGTGACACTACGATGAGGTTTCTAGGGGTAATGCCTCGGCTTTAGGCCATGTCATAGCGGCGTAGCACCGCAAGGAAGCGCAAGACTTCATGCCATGTCTCTTTAATAAAGAACTTACCTATAGTATGGAAAGAGATATTAGGCCGTCTCTTGAGGGTAAACTTGTAGACGTCCAAAATTATACACTGAAACTAGGCTGGCACAGGGCCTTTAATGTGCAGCCAGAAGCACATGTAACTACACTTTGTGAGTGGAAAGAATTACAATTGTGGTGCAGAATTCAAGGCATAGTCTATTTGTATCGCATTGTTATTTAACCCATGCGGAAGGTTCAAGTCGTCAGCGACATCTATCCTAATGCAAAATGGACAGTTACTGTGGGAACGCTCAACCCTAGACACATATATATGATGAGATATGTGGGGATTGTTGGTGCTCTTGCTCCTTGACATGAAGAGAGCTTGCTCTCAACATGCTTTGTAAAGTTTAGTCCCACATTGGAAAAGCACCAAGTTATCTCAACATATAATGAGTATGTGTGTTGGTATGCACATGGGGTGGTGACCCTAAGGAGGGAACCATGTGGGTGATTTTACTAAGAGAAAAATTTTCTCAACAAGGACGTTAGTTGATTTTTGTTGTGCGGGCTCAGACTCGACACGGACTCCAGGTTGTCTCGTGCATGCACGGAAGTGTTCGGGGGGAAGGCGTGGGCTAGCACTCGACTATGTTGATTGTGGGATGATGTAAAACATCAAACTCTATTTTAGAGTATTGGTGTTTTAGTCCCACATCGGATATGAGAGATAGTGAGGTCTCACTCCACTCTATAAATAGAGCCCCCTTGCCTCCTTTCCAAGATGCACCAAAGAAGAGAGTTAAGGGAGTCCGTAAAGTTCAGGAAGCCCGTTCAAGTCACAAATATTGACTGACGAGCGTTCCAGAAGTTCTCTTGAACTTGCTGGTTCCTGGAAGCGGATCGTATAAAGGCGAATCTTGCTTTGAGCAACGGTGTTTTTACACCCCAGCAGATTTAATCCTCTCTTCTTCTTCTTCTGTTTCTCTGTAACTCGTTCTTCAGGTTTTAAGGCACTACTGAGTAGGAAGGCCTAACTTTGTTCTTGAGATCTATCTTATTTGTGGCACCTACTGTCTAGGCTTGCTAAACTCCTCATTAGTGGCACCTACTGTGTAGGCTTGCTAAACTCTTCATTTGTGGCACCTACTGTGTAGGCTTGCTAAACTCCTCATTTGTGGCACCTACTGTGTAGACTTGCTGAACTCCTGTTTTTCATCTATATCCACGCCTCGGGACCAACATATAGTTTCAGTTTTTGGTCATGGAGTAGGCACTTGGCAAACCATATCATATATTCGTGTATGCGCTTTGTCTTTCTTGCCGTTGTTTTCCTCTTTCGGTCAAAAAATTGGTATCAGAGCTTCTCATTCATCGAAAGACATGGCAACGAAGACTACAAGTTTCAGATTCGAGGTGGAGAAGTTCGACAAATGAAGCTTCTCGTTATGGCAAAGAAGTGTGAACGAGCTTCTTGGACTTCATAAGGCTTTCAATGGAAAAATAAAGAAACTTGAAGAGATGTTGGCGCGGTCAATCCCAATGAGAAGTTCAAGGGTTTCTTGGACTTCGTAAAAGTTATAATAGTTTTGAAGAATTTACTGAACCCATGAGAGGGGGTTGAGACATGTATCGTTAGTACAACTACATGTTTTAAGACATCAAGTTTATTTCCAAGAAGGCTATCCAAGATAAAAGACAAGGTGGATATTAGGATGTCTTGTATTCACTATATTTCTACAATATTGAAGACATTACTCAACCCTAGATGAGGGGTTGACAGTTACCATGGATGTACAAGTACAGTTTTATAATATTGAAGACTTGACTCACCCCAGACGAGGAGTTGTGACAGCTAGGTACAACTACTGCGTTAAAAGTTTACTCAAATTCGGACGAGGGGTTATTTCAAGTACTATGAGGTACAACAATTTTTTTTTTGAAGATTTTACTCAACCCTAGATGACAGGTGTCACTGTTGTGACACGTACCAGGAAGAAAGTTCTAAAGTTCTAAAATTTTAAGATTTTACGCAACTAAAATTTGAAGGTTATTTCAGCTTCGTCATAGCTGCGTTCAGTTCACGAAAAAGTTTTAAAGTTGCATCCTCAATGTTGATTCGGATCTTTTTTAAGTTTTGTATTGTTACCCTATTGTTAATAAAGTTTCAGTTTTTGGTCGTGGAATAGGCACTTGCCGAACCACATCATATTTTTGTGTACGTCTTTCTGTTGTTTCACTTTTTTCCGATTTCAATCAACATACATGATCGAAGTAAAGATCGAGTAGTGGGGAAGATTAAACTATTATATGCATGCTGTTAAGCATTAATGGCTTTTAGTCCCACATCGGGTAGAATAATAAGAAGAGTGGTTAGCCTCTCCTATATATGTGTAGCTCCACCACAATAATAAACAAGCCAAGTATTCTACTAAATTTCTATTTGGTATCAGAGCCACAAAATCCTAACCCTAGCCGCCTTCTCCATCAAACCCTAACCTAGCCATCTTCCAAACACAGCCGCCGACCCTTCCCCCTCCTCCCCTTCTCCCACCGCGACCCCTCCCCTCCCGCCGCCTTCCTTCGCCGCCGGCAACAGCCCCGCCTCCGCCACCGCTCCACCTCCTCTCCGGCCCGCCACCCTTCCGTCGTCGCCAGCATCGGCCCCCGTTCCCTTCTCCGGTCGCAACCATGCACGGGACATGAGCAGCGGCGCTCGAGGATACCGCTGTCACTGAAGGAGGAACAATAGACGTGGAGAAGGTGACCAAAGGTGAAGACGGTCTCGATCTACCATCACCTTGCTGATGGAAGAGGAGAAGACGAAGATGATGGAGACGTTCTACGACAAGCTGACGGCCAAAGAGATAAAGCTTTGGTGGACGATCTATTCTCCAGGAGGCTGACCGAGACTAGTTCCCGTCCTGCACATGCAGACGTGGATCCTTCACCATACAAAATGACGAAGTTGGAGAAACTTGAAGTAAAGTTGGAGGGTACTTCCAACTATTTGAAGTGGTCGCGTCAAGCGATGCGAACTCTGAAGGTAAGAAACTTGGTGGGCTATGTGAATGGCCAAACCAAGGCACCTGAAGATCACTCCTCACGGGAGTTTGCTGTGTGGAAAATCGTCAACAATGTTGTAGCTGGATGGTTGACAGCCTCCTTGATCGACCAAGTGTCGGACAACGTGGAAGCAATGGAGGGCGCTGGTGATTTAGATGACGCTGAAAGACAAGTACTCAGGAACGGGAACCCTATGAGGGTCTTCCAACTGCAGGATGAACTTGATAAGTCCAAGAAGATCACACCATATCTGAGTATACGGCTCTGCTGAAAAATTTGGTCAGATCTCGACCACTATGATCCCATTGGTGTGAAAGATGAGCAAGTGGAACCGGCATTTGCGAAACATTACCAGAAGTTCATAGAGTATATCTCGCGACAAAGGATGATGAAGTTCTTGAAGGGGCTCAACTGAGCATTCGAGCAAAGGAATGTGTTACTCGCACAACCCGGACTGCCATCACTAGAGAGGCAATTGCTGCTATGGCACAAGAAGAATCGCGGTTGAAGCTGATGCCTAGCACAACTAGCTCTCCAGGGGAGAAATCAGTTCTAGCAGTTTTTAACCCAAACACTTCAGGAGGGGGAGGGTGCTACAACTGTGGAGACCCAGGACACTTCATCAGATTATGTACGAAACCTATGAGAGGCCAGTCCAACGGCCATGGACGCGACCGTGGAGGGCGTAGGGGTGGCATAGGAGGCTATGCCGGTGGCAGAGGTAATTATTCTGGAGGACAAAGGCAAACCTAACAGAAAATGGAAATGAGAATCAATTATCCGATATGACCCTTAGTGAGAGAAAAATGCTAGAAATGTGGAGGAACATGAAGCTTAGAACTAGTGACAGTCGAGCCAACACGCTGGAACATCGACTCCAACCACCTCCGGGGGTAACATCACATACTATGCCAATACAAGCACAGTTATACCTGCCATGCCCTTGCATCTACCCACAAACCAGGAACTCAAATTGGATAATTGACTCTGTGGCATCGTGCCATGTCACGGGTGCCCGTGATGAGTTCCAAGATTACACTCACCTGATGACGCCTGAAAGCATTCAGACTGCTGATGGTACTGCTAGACCCATTGTAGGTAAAGGCACAGTTGAATGTACCCCTTCTATGAGTCTTACTGATGTCTTGCATGCTTCATCTTTTCCTGTTAATCTATCGTCCATTAGTGCCATTGTTCTTCAACTTAATTGTGTTGTTTTCTTTGACATTGAAGATTATTTTTAGGAGAAGGGAACGGAAAGACAGTTGGGGACTGGCACTTGGCATAAAGGGTATGGTACTTGGACAGGGGTGGGCTGGATACAGCATTGGCAGCACTGGTGGATGAAGCACAATCGGAGGAGTCGCGAAGCACCGTAGAAGAAGAATTATTACTCCAACATCAGCGCATGGGACACTCTTCATTCAGTCTACTGAGTCGTATGTTTCCCTATGTATTAAAAGGCTAATAAGCAAAAGTTGGTTTGTGATGCTTGTGAACTTGGTAAACATAGAAGCTCTTATGTGAGTTCTGGAAATAAAAAGTTTAGCTGCTTTTGATATGATACACTCTGATGTGTGGGGACCTTGTCCTACAACTGCTGTTAATGGTTTTAAATGGTTTGTCTCCTTTATTGACTGTCATACTCGTGTTACCTGGGTATACCTAATGAAGAGTATGAGTGATGTCTTTGCATGCTTCCAAGACTTTCATCGCAGGATTACAACACAGTACGGTGCTAAAGTAAAGATTTTGAGGTCTGACAATGGGACAGAATACACCAACAGCTATTGAAGAGTACTTATCAGCCAATAGGATACATCATCAGACTTCATGTGCCTATACATCAGCACAAAATGGCATGGTGGAACGAAAGAACAGGCACCTGTTGGAAGTGGCAAGGTCAATGATGTTTGCTATGAATGTTCCGAAACACTTGTGGGGCATGCCATGTTGACTGCTGCATATCTCATCAACATGATGGAAACACCGTTTGAGATGCTACAGGTGAGAACAAGTACATTGTTCTCCCAAAGGTATTTGGATGTGTATGCTTTGTGAAGGATAATAGGCCTGCAGTGGGGAAGTTGGATCCTCGGACAGTGAAGTGTGTCTTCTGGCTACTCAGGAACTCAGAAGGGATATTCTTGCTGGAGTCCTGTGGAACGAAGGCTCTTTGTGAGCATGGATGTTACATTCAGAGAGATGGAACCATACTACCACAACGGTTTAGGTGAAAGCTCCGCATTTGGTGACACACCTAACACATGAGGTGTTAGGAGTGAGGGGAAGATGATCCCAAGCATGATTGTTGGGTCAGTTCCATGCCCAATGGAAGTTGGTCCAAAGAAAGAAGGGAGAGATAGTGAGGGTGAGGAAAGTAATGAGGATGCATACAATCAGGAGGAAAGAAGTGATGCTCCAGTACAGGGGGAGGAACAGACTACAGAACAATCTACATCTACAGCTCTAAGTCTACAGAAGAAGAAAGCAACAGTCCACTACTGTGCTTATTGCCCCTACCGTGCCATGTCCCTCGCTTAACCCTGCCCCAACCCCTGAAGATGCGCCTTCGTACCGGATCCCTCTAATTCAGATGCGGATTCCTCTGATTCGGATGGTATGATCTCTCCTCCACTATCTCATATTCCTGTAGAAGATCTTCTCGTAGTAATGCGGAAAGATCTCCTATTCGTTATGGTTATGAACATGATATTGTCCATTTTTTATCCTACTCTAATCTATCCCCTACTTATGGAGCATTTATTGTATCGTTAGACACCACCTCTTTGCCTAAGTGTTGGCAGGAAGCAAAGGAAGATCCGAGTTAGAAAGCTGCAATATTGGAGGAACTTGGGATACTGGAAAGAAATGGGACATGGAACTTATTCCATTACCTGAAGGAAAAGAGCAGTTGTATGCAAATGGATCTTCACGGTAAAGGAGACGCCAGAAGGAAAGGTGGAGCGATACAAGACAAGATTGGTTGCAAAGGATTCACTCAGTCCTATGGCATCGACTATGATGAGAAGTTTGCTCCTGTAGCAAAGATGAGCACTATGAGAATCCTCTCTCTTGCAGCAAATCGTGGGTGGCAACTTCATCAATTAGATGTGAAGAATGCCTTTCTTCATGGAGATCTACAGGAGGAAGTATACGGAGACCCCACCCCGGATTTTATACGAAGCAGTCAACAGGAAAGGTGTGCAAGCTGAAGAAATCACTGTATGACTCAAGCAATCTTCTCGGACATGGTTTGAAAGGATTCAGAAAAGCTGTCATGGGCATCGGGTACAGCCAGACCAATGTAGAGCACACAGTCTTCTTCCGACATGCGAGAGGCCACGTCATCATCCTTGCTGTATACGTAGATGATATATTGATCACAGGTGATGAGAAGGAGGAGATTACCTAGCTGAAGTCAAAACTTGCCAAGGAATTTGAAGTAAAAGACTTGGGAATGATGAGGTATTTTCTCGGAATCGAGGTAGCTCGAAGAAGAGATGGGATCATCCTCTCTTAGAGAAAGTATGTACTAGACCTGCTCACAGAAACTGGTATGCTGGGATGTCATCCGACAGTCACTCCAATTGATCAGAAAGATAAGTTGGGGCAAAGGCAGGAGAGCCAGTTGATCGTGAGAGATATCAGAGACTTGTAGGTAGGTTGATTTATCTAGGCCACACTCGCCCTGATATCTCATTTGCTGTGAGTGTAGTGAGTCGCTACATGCATGATCCAAGGAAGGGCCATATGGATGTTATTTTCCATATTCTGAGATATCTGAAGGGGGCCCCTGGAAAAGAGAGATGGTTCAAGAACAACGGACACATTAGTGTTGAGGGATATTGCGATGCAGATTGGACAAGTTGCATGGATGACAGAAGGTCTACCTCAGGATATTGTGCATTTGTGGGGGGTAATATAGTCTCATGGAGAAGCAAGAAACAGTCTGTGGTAGCCCGATCGATCGCTGAAGCATAATATAGAGCTATGGCTTTGGGAGTGTCAAAATTGTTGTGGGTAAAAACATTGCTGACAGAGTTGAAGCTGGATCAGGGAACCATTGCATCTTCTGAGTGACAGGCAAGCAGCACAGAGTATAGCTAACAATCCAGTTCAGCATGACATAACGAAGCGCATCGAGATTGATTGGTTCTTCATCAAGGAGAAGTTAGAGAAAGGGATACTTAAGCTCGATCATGTTCGCTCAGAAGAACAAGTCGCAGATTGTCTTACTAAGGGGCTTAATTCATTAAGTCTTTCTAAACTATGTAACAAGATGAGGATGATTGATATCTATCGTCCATTTTGAGGGGGAGTGTTGAGAGCATTAATGGGCTTTTAGTCCCACATCGGCACATAATAGGGAGAGGGGTTAGCCTCTCCTATATATGTGTAGCTCCACCACAATAATAAACAAGCCAAGTATTCAACTAATTTCTATTCATGTGTCATGCAAATCCTTCCAATTTGGACCAATGCCATTTAAACACACCCATGTGAAGCGACACTTGCGTGGACGAAAGGTAAAACGTGGTAGAAATTGCATTTAGCATCTGCAACTTTAGTTGCATAATGGTAGTACTATAGTATAGGTCGCTTTCCCTTAAATTCTGGTGGAGCATAAAATTAACATAGTAATAATCACATATGCACAGTGAAAACAGAACAATAAAAAACATACAGCTTAGGGCATACAGATTGTGGAAGTGAAATTCTCTCTTTTTGTGGAATTTATTGTTGTGATTTAATCTACATAACAGGAGGAATAACAAAAGCTAAAATTTCATAAGTATAGTGAGACCAGTTAGAACTAAAATTATTGAGAGCCCACAACCATGTAATTTAGAAACTAAGAAAACGTGACAAAAACCATATGGTTCGTTCAAAGGGCTTTTAGTACCCACTGCACAAATATAACAACAGAAAGCATCCAGTCAATATGTTTTCACAACTGACTGTGTTTACCTTGTGATTCTTCTTGAGAGACCGTAAACAGTCCATCATGTTCTTTGCATCTGAAGTATTCTTAACGGACAATGAGCTCTGAAATTTAGAAATGAGTTTATATTTAGAGATATGCACAACTTCATTATCAAAATATAAACAGAGATATAATTTACTTGAATTTTACATTATGTTGTGCCTTCTTTCATGCATAGGAGTGGTGGATTTCGCAGCTGCCAATTTATCAGGTGGCAATCCAAGTTTCCACCTTCTTTCTGCCTGCAGTTCACGGAATTGCATACGACATTTTAATATTTTGTGTCTGAAGAATGTCAATTACAACCATTTTTTGGCAGCTTTATCATGATACACCAGAATGCAGTTTTTTTTTTAACAAAAACATGAACTATACTGTATATTCTGTTGCTGGCTGCTCAAAATTTCTAGCAACTACTATTTAATGTTTTAAGCAATATTATCTAATATGTATTCATGTACTACCTTGTAAAATCAAAAGGTGGGGACTATTGTATTATGTATATTTGTGTATTGTTAGTACTTAGTATTAGGGACCATTGCTGTTGGTATATTTAGTATAGGAATATGTTATATTTAGTATGGGAATATTATGTTTAGTATGAGAATATCCTGAGGACATATTTGGGATGCCAGAATATGCCACAGGATATTCCATTGGATATTCCATGATGTAAAGGCTATATAAAGCCTATGAGACTATCAATGAAATCATCTCATCAATCAATTACAACATGGCATCAGAGCTACCTTTCTATAAACCCTAACCTTTCCCCTCCTCCCTCTCTCTCCCCCCCCAAAACCCTAACACGAAGCAGCCCTCCCTTTCCCCCAGGTCGCAGCAGTCACCCCCTTTCCGTACGGCTGCTACTGCTGCTGCGGCTGCCGCTACTCCACTGCCACGGTGGCACGAGCGCCGACCGCTCCCCCACGTGCGTGCTGCCCCACCCCCTTGCCGCACACAACGACGCCTTTGTTGCTATTGTTCGGATCATTCCGAAAGAGGACACCGATGCCTAGATCTGATGAAAACAGACATGTTCGGATCTAGGAACGGACGACGATGATGGGTGAGTCGTAGAGCGGACGTGTGATCAAAGAGGAGGAGCATTAATGGAGGAGATTATCAAGAAGCTGGATTCTGCAGAGGTCACGACATTGATGAAGTTGATGAAGATGTCGGCTGGTGCACGACACGAACGTCACTGAAGTTGGAGCTTCCCTCCATTGATCTGAAGCTGGATGGACCAGCCACCTATTGAGTTGGTTACGGCGGGTGAGAAGAACCCTCGCAGAAAAGAACCTGGAGGGGTTCCTGACGGACGAGAAGACAGAGCTAGACGAGGGCTCGGCAGGACGCGACGAGTGGAAGTCCACTCATATGATAATCTACATCTGGCTTCTCAACTCCTTAGTCCAGTCTATTACCGCCACAATAGATGGCATTGAGATGGTGAAGGATGTGTGGAGAAGTTGAGAAGGACCTATGATGGTGTGGGGAACAACTTACGGATCTTCCAGATAAAGGGGGAGATCGACGACACCGTACAGAAAGAGAAGACGGTGCAGGAGTATGCCACGGAGTTGGAGCGTCTGTGGTTGGATTATGATCACTCTCAAATCTGGCGAGCTGCGGGGACCCGAAGTATAAGGAGGGACATGTGTGTCTGCAGGAGAGTACGATAAAATTCCTCAAAGGGCTGACTGCAGTATTCGCACAGAGGACGGCCTTACTTCTCGTCCAACCAGAGATCCAGTCTTGAAGAGGCTATCTCGGCCATGATCCAGGAGGAGACACGCATCTGACTGCAGGCGGGGACATGTAGTCCCTCCGAAGCAAAATCAGCATTAGCGGTTACCAGTTCGGGCGACGCATGGTCCAAAGGGAGTGCCCTAGCAGCACAACCGGCAGTGCTATAACTGCAGGGAGATGGGCCATCATCGGTATGCTTGTACCAAACTACCTAGGAAGGGAGACTCAGGTAGTGGACGTGGACAGTTCAGTGGACGAGGATATATTGGAGGACGTGGTCGTGGTTAAGGGGTCGACGAGACGGCTTAGGAGGTTATCGGGAAAATCTGCTGGTAGCAGAAGGGAATGGAGGAGCTGTTGGCACTTTTACTGAGGAGGATCAGACACTACTGGACGTGCTAGAGAGGAAGCAGAGAGCGTCAACCAAGGGAGACAGGAGGAGTGGAACAGAGGAGACATCCACCTCATTCTTCGTTGGGGGCAACGCCGTATGTATGCCAAAACATCAGAAGGTACTGACGAGTCACTTGCTCTTGCATCTGTCTTCCCTTAAAACGTCAGACTAGATTATCGACTCGGAGCATCTCGACATGTGACGGGAAATGCTAGTGAGTTTTCTTCTTACACTCACCTAGCATCAGCAAACAGCATTCAGACAGCAGATAGCACTTTCCAGCCAGTGGTCGGTAAGGATACTGTTAATTGTATAGGTTCGGTAAGATTATCCAATATTTTACATGCTCCATCCTTTCCAGTCTCTCTTGTCTATTAGTTCTATAATTCTCCAACTTAAATGCATTGTTTCTTTTGATATTCCTAAGGTGATCTTCCAGGAGAAAAGGGCGGGACGAAGACTTGGGACTGGCACTTGGCATGAGGGACTGTGGTACCTAGATCGTGAAGGACTGGACTTAACACTGGTATCTATGACAGAGAAGGCTGGAATGGGAGGATCCAACAGAGGACTGAGGAACTTTGATACTTCATCATAGGAGGATGGGACATTCTTCCTTTGATACTTTAAGTTATATCCAGAGATTTATGCAAAAACAGATAAAAAGAAATTAGTATGTGATGCATGCGAGTTAGAAAAACTTACTAGAACCTCATATGTTGGTACGGGTCATAGGAGCTCTATTGCTTTTGAGGTAGTACATTCCGATGTTTGGGATCCATGCACTATTAACACTATGAATGGGTATAAGTATTTTGTTTCCTTATTGATTGTGTTCTCGTGTCACCTGGCTGTATTTGATGAAAAATAAGAGTGATGTACCTGCTTGTTTTCGAATTTTTATAAGTATGTCTAGACTCAGTATAACGCAGTTGTGAAGATACTGAGGTCTGATAATGGAACGGAGTATACCAATAGGACGCTTGCAGAATACTTGTCAACACACGGGATCCAGCATCAGACCACCTGTGCATATACACCAGCACAAAATGGAGTAGCAGAAAGGAAGAACAGACACCTTCTAAGGCCGCAAAAAGTATGATGATCGACATGAATGTCCCACAAGTCTATAGGGGCATGCAGTGTTAACAGCAGCTCAACTCATCAACAGGATGCCTTCGAAAGTTCTGGGATGGAAGTCCCATGTGAAGTATTACAAGGAAATAATAGTGGGATACTTCCACTGAAGGTGTTCGGTGTGTGTGTTTTGTGAAGGACAACAGACCATCAGTTGGGAAACTTGACCCAGAGCGGTCAAGTGCATCTTCGTGGGCTACTCAGCAACTCAGAAGGGGTATGTGTACTGGAGTCCAGTAGAGAAGAAGTTTGTCAGTATGGATGTCCACTTTCGGGAGCATGAGCCATACTACCGCAAGGAGGGAACTTCACACAACACGCCTAATACTACCAGTATAAGGCGAGAGGAGGAGATGGAGAACCTGGTGGTGACTGATTTCGAAGTTTGGCAGGAGGCACGGTTGAGGAGGAACATGAAGGTGAAGCAAAACAGGGGATGGAGATGAAAAGTGTTAGGCCTACGGCTCATGGGGAGTTACTTACCTACAACAGGTGGGAGAAGCAAACTACAGGACCAGTACCTACAGTGCCAGTGCCAAATCCCTTGCCTGCGTTCGTCCCAACTCCTGAGACACCTACACCACCATCCCCTTCAGGTGATATTATTCCTCCTACTCCTCCTACACCACTATCTGTACGAAGGACCACTCGCAGCAATGCGGAAATCCTCCATAGAGATATGGTTGAGATCTTGCTCACTTTGTTTCTATGACCATATCTCTTCTTCTCATGGAGCATTTATAGCATCTTTGGATAGTATTACTGTACCTAACAATTGGCAGGTTGCCAAGAACGATCCAAAGTGGAAAGCGGCAATGCATGAGTTAGGAGCTCTTGAGATGAATCACACTTGGGAGCTGGTAAGACTGCCGGAGGGGAAGAGAGCAGTCAGATGCAAGTGGGTCTTTACCATGAAGCCGAACCCAGATGGACAGGTTGAGCGCTACAAATCTCGACTAGTGGCGAAAGGATACAGTCAGACATACGACATCGACTACGACGAGACCTTTGCACCAGTTGCAAAGATGAGTACTGTCAGGACCCTGATCTCTTTGGAAATGAACGGTGGATGGAAGCTACACCAACTGAACGTGAAGAATGCATTTTTTACGGAGATCTAGTGGAGGAGGTTTACATGGAGATACCACCAGGATTTGGCACAAATCAGACAGCAGGCAAGGTCTGCAGACTGAAGAAGTCCTTTTATGGACTAAAGTAGTCTCCTCGAGCGTGGTTTGACAGATTCAGGAGAGCGACAATAGGGATGGAATATCAGCAGATCAATGCTGATCACAATGTATTCTTTATAAGGAGTGGAGGCCACATCACCATACTGCGGTGTATGTTGATGGCATGATTATCACGGGAGATGATGAGCAGGAAATTGCCTGACTTAAAGGGAAGCTTGCAAGGAATTTGAGGTGAAGGACCTTGGTCTTCTTCACTACTTCCTTGGAATTGCGACCACTCGAGACGCAGAGGGGATTGTTCTCTCTCAGAGGAAGTATGCACTAGACCTTCTCACAGAGACAGGGATGTTGGGATGCAAACCTGCAGCGACGCCAATCGATCAGAGGTTCAAGCTGAACGCTAAGGATAAAGAACTGGTGGACCGGGACAGATACCAGATACTGGTGGAAAAGCTAATCTATTTGAGCCACATACGTCCAGATATATGCTTTAGTTAGTGTGGTGAGCCGCTACATGCATGAGCCACGAAAGAGTCATATGGACGCAGTAAACCAGATTCTGAGATACTTGAAGGGTGCCCCCGGAAGAAACTGATGTTCAGGAAGAATAATCACATGGACATCGAGGGCTACTGCGATTCTGACTGGGCTAGTTGTGCTGATGACAGGAGGTTCTACCTCGGGATACTGAATATTTTTAGGAGGCAACTTGGTCTCTTGGAGGAGTAAGAAGCAGTCAGTGGTAGCCAGATCGATAGCTAAAGCGGAGTACAGAGTTATAGACTTGGGAGTTGCAGAGCTGCTTTGGTTGATGAATATGCTGGTAGAGTTGAAGCTGGATCAAGGAGCCAAGATAAAGCTGTGGTGTGACAACCAGTCAGCTATTAGTATTGCCAACAATCCAGTACAGCATGACAGGACCAAACACATCGAGATCAATAGGTTCTTTATCAAGGAGAAGTTGGTTAGTGGACTACTGGAGCTAGGCCACGTTCCAACCAAGCATCAGGTAGCAGACAGACTGACCAAAGTACTTATCTCTGTGAGCATGATTAGAGGATGTGACAAGATGGGCTTGGTGAATATCTTTCGCCCATCTTGAGGGGGAGTGTTGGTATATTTAGTATAGAAATATGTTATATTTCGTATGGGAATATGTTATGTTTAGTATGAAATATCCTGAGAACATATTTTGGATGCCATAATATGCCACAGGATATTCCATTGGATATTCCATGATGTAAAGGCTATATAAAGCCTATGAGACTATCAATGAAATCATCTCATCAATCAATTACAACAATTGCTTATAAGCACGCTAGCAACATATCTCGTAAAGCTACATGGTACTAGAGCACCAAGAGTCATTAACTAAGAATCATCGCAAAAACATCGAAGACTTTGTGGATTAGCTTGATGAGATGTCTTTGAACCAAAAAAACTAAACTAATAAAGGGTAAAGACTTTTGAAGTTTTTTTGTATATCTAAAAGATAAAACAACATACAAGAGATGGACGATATAATTAACTTACATTTGTTGAGGGTTTCAAATCGATGATATAATTAGCATAGTTGGCAGTATCGCTGATACCTATACCAAAACTGCTGAAACTACTGAAACCAACCGATTCAAAACCATTGAAACTCTCTCGATTCCGCCGAAACCGCCAAAAACTACCAATTAAGAAGGGTCAAATACCAATTCCGATACCAATAATGTGAACATAATTAGCTCATAGATGCACATAAATCCTGCTCGGAAGCTATAGTTATTATAGAAAGTAAGAAACACTAGAACCATACTGTAAAACACCTGAACCAAATCATGCAATATGCATACACACAGCAAAATGCTAAGTGGTGTCAGTTCCTATTTTAACCATCCAAACTGTTGTAAAGTTGGACGTGAAAAAGCACATTGGAGTATTAAAGGTACAAAGTTAGCTGATTAACACTAGCAGATTTAGGTGAAAAGAGTTCTGAAAAAAATGTTCTTATAATAAGAAATCTAGCTAGCAGTATCGTCATGTTATAAAGCACATAAATTAAATCACTGTATTCTGATTTCTGAGAGGTACTGTTCATGAAGATGTCGGAGAGTAATTGGGGCATTGGAATCTGTCACCACCACTTTCTGGAGCTAAGGGTACTTTGGTAATTTGTGAATAATTGGATTATTTTTGAATTTTAATTAATTAATAATGTGCTAAGTGTTATGTTAGGTCTAACCCTAGAATTGGCCTAATCTAGATGTTGATCATGAACCTAGAGGCTTAGTTTAGATTAGAACAAGTTAACTAAGTTCTAGAATATCTAGATATTATGTTAGACTAGATATTTAGTAGAAACCCTGATCTATTTGGGCCTTTACCTAAAGAGGCTTGAATTACATCTAAAGGAAGGCCTTTAAACTAAATTTCACCAAACCCTAACCCTAGCCTACTACTTGGCCGGCCAAGGAAGGTCTCCCCTTGCCTATTTAAGTAAACTTTAGCCCCCTCTTGTCTCTTTCATTACAAACCCTAACCCTAATTGGTGTTCTTCCCCAATTTTGCCCCATTTCTCCAAATCACCTCCAAACTGAACCAAATCAATTGCAATACACTCCCATAGTGTAGAAGAGGTCTCTATTGGCTAGCTAGCAAGGATTGGGAGCAATTTGACCATTGGAGTTTGGTGGAGATCTAGGTCTAGGAGCTGTCATTGAGATTCCAACTCTCAATAGGTAATGACCTCTAAACCTATTAATTTTCTAATTTCTCACCATAGATGCATTCATTTAGGGCCCCCCCTAGCCCTAGGCTAAGTTTGGGTTCACATTGAATCCATTTGGTGTGCGTATCACAAGAGTATCGGAGGGGTATTCGAAGTGCTCGACGAAATGCCCCTCAGAAACTTTTGTTCTCTATTTTGTGTAAAAATTATAGATTCAGAAAGCTTATTATATGTAGATTGTATGTATATATGACTGAGTTAATTTTAATGTGTTTTCTGTGTCGTTATTGGACACGGGGACACTGCACGAGACACTGTGCACTCCCCTGCTGCTGTCGTGTCCAAACTCACTGGACACGACACGATTTGGGTGACACTTGTTGGGCAGGTAGGGGCAGTCACTGACACATGGTTTCTGAGGTTTGGCTCGAGTTGGTTGAGTAATCGAAGAGATATCTAACCCGCAAGTGTCAGTCCATGCTCGCACACACCCAGTTTCACTTGTTCTCTTACTGTTTACACTTGGACACATCCAGAGACACGTGGTGGACATCATGACACTTTGACACATGCCTCGCATGCTGGACACTCATACTTGACACTCACTTGCACTTGCACTTGCACATCACTCGACCACAGCTCACACACACATGTTATTTTGGATACTGCAGTTTATACACTGTTTGACACTTTGATTCACACTCTGTGACACTCTTGGACACGTGGGTGACACCACGACACGTTGACACATGTCTCACATGCTGTACACACATTGGATTACATGAATTGCACGCACACACACTCCCACACATGTTCGACACACACACAGTACACTGAACATTTACCATATGACCCCCCCTCTGTTCACACACACCCCTCTTTGTTTACAGTTGAGTAGATTTGATCTCTATATTCACATCATATGTTATTGTATATATGTGTGAGTTTTAGCTCTGTTTTTCTGAGATTTAAAGAGTGTGGGTTTGTTTCTGTAACCTTGGTATTGATTGGGATCAAACTCAAATTTTCTGAGTTGAGGTATTGGGGTTGAACTCAGATTCATGAAATGTGTGGGTTAGATAGGTATATATATTTATGATTGTATATGATGATATTAGTTTGGGATTCATGGTTGATAGAGTTGTGATGTATCTGTTATCAGGTTTTAGTATAGGCTATAGATTGTATTTGGGGAGTAGTCTGAGTTATACATATTAGGATATGTGATAGGAGGGGTGCTAGCTTTAGATATGTATATATGTTATAGGTATCATATTTAGGGGTTAGTCTAGGAGATGTTCCAGCTTTTGAGGTGTTGGAGTGGTAAGTTTGAGGTGTGTGTGTGTGTCTTGGCTTGGCTTGCTTGATCCTGCATAGCATTGCAGCAGTAGGAGCCACAGGGGGCAGCATATGGCAGCATTTTGCTTGCCATGCAGCACATTGCAGCAGAGGGCAAGGAAGTTGCAGCAGTAGCAGCTAATATAGTAGCATGTCAAGTAGGAAGCCTGTACTTGGGGGTCAGTTGGGGCTTCAGTAGCATTAAGGAGACAAGGGTAAGGTGAGGGTGTTCATTCCATATGTTTTTCCTCCTTGCCATTGATGTCTTGTGTATGTATACATACTATATGTGTAAGAGTATGTCAGTAGTAGTAGAGGGTTTGGCTAATACACTATAAGTGGTAATGTAGAATATGTATAAGTTTGAATCTAGAGTATAATTGTGTATGTGTTAAACTTAGGGTATTAGTATAGGTATATGTGACATCTTAGAGTAGGTAATGGTTATTATATGAGATTAGCTTACTTTAGAGTTGACCAATAGCCTAGTTGACCTTGACCAAGTTGATCCTAGTCCAAGTTGACTAAAAGTTGACACTTTGACATAGAAATAGCCTAGTTGACCTAATTAGCTAAGTTTGACTAGTTGACCAAACCCTAGATGTTGACTTGGTTTGACTGAAGGTTGACCAAGTTGACTTTGACCTAGAATGACCTAGAATCATGTAGATTGCACTGTAAATTTCAACTATCATATATTGAACACATTATAACATGTATTGCTCTAAATAGGACATTGTGACTCCAGTTCAGACCTCTGTTTACATTAGTCGTTCAGAGTATCAGACGAGTACATTCTCTGATAGTTCTTTCATTTACTTGTTGATTACTGTATTTCAGTTCTAGTTAGTTCCATTGATTCTCTGTCAATACGGATTGGTATTTCTTGATCCACTGCATGCGACACTCACCTTTTACATGTCTGCCTCTATTACTGGAATCATTACTGGAATCACTACTGGAATCACCTACTGGCATCATCATGTTCTGGCTGGACTTATACTTTACTTTCGTGTCATTTTCTGGATTCACTTGTACTTGTCGGGCGGAAAAATATTCGAGTAGACATGTAAACATTTACAAATACTGGAACCACTCCTTTGGTCTAATCAGGAACGATAGCAGTCCCACACTTGTCAAGTGTGCGATGAACCGGATTTACCCCTAACCGTTTACATGTCGACCTCGGTATTTAAAACACAATGTTAGAGTCTTGTACTGGACTCACCCTGGAATCACTTACTGGACTCATACTGGAATCACACTTGACTCATATTGTACTGGACTCACACTGGGATCACACTGGGATCACACTTGAGTTACATTGTACTGTCTGGACTCATATCACATTACTCTAGTTCAGCTAGCTTTATTTTACAGTCTTCATTGCCATGATCTTCTGTTTCACAGTATTTACTTTCCTTGTTCTAACTGTTGTTCTATTTTCATTACCTGTCTCAAACTTTCATGATTCATCAATATAACTGTCTATAACTGCTTTATAGTCTTTGTCATTTACTTCTTGGGATTGCTAGATGAGGTGTGCTCGTTCCATCCTGACTGGATATATTTTTCAGATGGTTGTCCTGGAGATACGTGCCCTTGCTATGGTCCTGAGGGGGGATTAGCCACATTGAGCCCTGACCTTCATGAGTGACCAGATGTCTAGCTTAGTAGACTTGTTCTAGATTTTCATGTTTGAACTTGAATTGTAATAAGTAGAGATACTTGACTTTGTATTTGAGATTGTTTGAGATATTATTATTTAGTAGTTTATTTTTAAGTTGTTGTTTAGTCTTATTAGTTATCTAGACTTCTGTATTATCTTATCTTGCTTAGACTGTGATTGAGTTTTTCTATATCTTTACTTGTCCTCCATTCGGAGTTGAGATCCATGACAGGTACATTATATAATTGCGTGAGTTGTTAGATAGTGACCTAGTACAGCTATCTACCCGCCGATTCTGCGGCGTAGGCTGGACGCTGTTACGCACTTGTACCTTTTTACCGGGTGCGGGTCGTGACAGAATCCGAAGTAGGATCACAAAAGGCTACTAATATTGCAGGCTACTTTAGCAAACCAAACAGGCCCCTGGGAATCCTATATATAGTGCTGTTCTTGGTCATAACTTTATAATGATGACCTTACACAAGCAGAATTCTAAAAGCATGTAATGACTGCAGGATTAACACACAAGCCAATTACATCAGTAACCTACAGTAGAAGATAGTTCAATTAAAAGAAAAGCAAAATAAGACATTTGAAATTCTAAAAAAACAAGCTGCACGACGGAATGACCTTATCTTGTTCTAGTTTCCGTAGTATATTCTCTCGTGCTCTTTTCTCCTCTCTTTTTTCCGCTTTCCTGAATTCTATCACCCTGCAGGGAAAGAGAAAAAAAACCGTATACTGATAATTGTGGTGACAATTAACATAATTATAGAGAAGAAGATAGCTCCCATTATAATTAGGAACAACATAATTGTTACATACCGTTTTCTTTCATTTTCCTCAGCAATTTTCTTTGTTTCCAAGACTTCTTTACCCACGCGTATTCTCTCCTAGCGACATAAAAAGTCAGGATAGATGATATTAGAAAAGTTCATGTATAATTATAAAATGAAAACAATTGTTTCTAGATGGTGTTATTCAAGTAGTGGGCAGGAAGCAAAAATATACAATTGAAGTATATATTACAAATTTAGAGAGTCCTAACTGGACCCAAAGCAAACTCCAGTGTACAATCAGAAACTGAGAAAAAGGTGCAGCACAAGATATTTCAACACATCAAAACTAATGACCATTTATGGTGGAATGAAAGATAATCTGAAACTTGAATTTCAATGTTCACATAGAAATAGAGCATCACGACACTTGATATTGGAGAAGTCTACTCCATGTGGTTCTCATGTTTATGAATTTCATTTTGAATATAGAAAAAAACATAACATAGTGGACAAAAATATAGTTTAGGGATTGAAGTACAGGAAACATGCAGGTAATAGATTCAGAAAACTTTTTGCTTACCTGCAGTGTAATGTGATTACGTCTTTCTTTCAATTTTGAGAGAGGAGAGGCACACAACTATATGCAGTCTAAGGGCATTAGATTTGCCTAACGTAACTAAGGAAGCAGCAGCGTCAAGAAGCCAACTCCGCAGGGGGACAACATAAATATGCAATGGAGGTGGAAGACTTGTAACCAATAGCGCTTTAGTTTGCAACAGTTCGTTGCTGTCCATTTGGCAACAAAGGGATAAAGTTGCAATATTGCAGGATCTACTAGGCAAGGGCTTATCTCCAGGTTGGCGGTGTTGGAACTTACTCAATTCACTGTCAAGCCTAAACCAATTAACTTGGTCCAATGGATGTTGGACTTGGGTAGGGACACAGCTTCGACTTGAGCAACATGTGCACTGCTTTGCATATTGTTGGTATATTTGGTATTGTTATATTAGAATAAGTATATTGGAATATTATGTTGGTATATTTGGTATGTCAGAATATGCCACAGGATATTCCACAGAGGGTTTAATGTAGTGAGGAGGATTGTAAGGCTATATATAGCCATGGAATTATCAATGAATATAACAAAATATTCAACATGGTATCAGAGCCACCAAAATCCTAGCCGCCGACACCTTTCCCAAACCCTAACCCAGCCGTCACCGTCATCACCATCCGCACCACCACAGCCACAGCCGCCACCAGCCACTGCATGCCGCCCCCGCCGCACACCGACCTCGCCGCCACCAGCTGCTGCACGGCCACACGCCGACCACCTTGCCTGCGAGCCGGCCGCTGCTCCGCGATCACCTCCGTCGCAGGCGCGCTGCTGTTGCCGTTGCTATTGCTCGCGACGGCCGCTGCTCGGAGAGACCCGCCCGATGACGCCCACTCACCTGTCAGTCGGCCCACCGCCCCCACCACCGCGAAACCACGATTTCCGAAGTCTCCCGCGGGGTCGTTCTGGACGTTGAAGGCCTAGATCCGATAGGAGAGACATGATCGGATCTATGAGAGGACGAAGAGGACGAGCGTGAATCGTAGAACGGGTGAGCGGTGATCGGAGAAGAGGAGGATCGATGGAGGAGATCATCACGAAACTGGACTCTGCGGAGGTTGCAATGTTGATGAAGCTGATGAAACTGTCGGCTGGTGAGAGCGTGAAATGAACATCGACGAAGTTGGAGCTTCCCTCCATCGATATGAAGCTTGATGGACCAGCTACCAACCTGAGTTGGTCACGACGGGTGAAGAGAACCCTTGCAGGAAAGAATCTGGAGGGTTTCCTGTCAGAAGAGACGACAGAGCCGGACGAGGGCTCGGCAAGATGCAACGAGTGGAAGTCCACTCATATAGTGATCTACATTTGGCTTCTCAATTCTTTAGTCCAGTTGATCGCCGCCATAGTGGATGGCATTGAAATGGTGAAGGATGTATAGGAGAAATTGAGAAGGACCTACGATGATGTAAGGAACAACTTGCGTGTTTTTCAGATTAAAGAGGAGATCGACGACATCGTATAGGAAGAAAAGACGGTGTAGGAGTATACCACAGAGTTGCAGCGTCTGTGGTTGGATTACGATCACTCCTTAGATCGGACGAGCTGCGGGGACCCGAAGTGTAAGAAGAGACGTATGTCTGCAGGAGAGGACGATGAAGTTTTTTAAAGGACTGGCTGCAGTATTTGCTCAGAGGACAGCACTACTTCTAGCCCAACCGAAGATCCCCACCCTTGAGTAGGCTATCTCTGCCATGATCTAGGAGGAGACTCGCATCAAGCTGCAGGCAGGGACATGAGGTCCTCCTAAAGTAAAGTTATCATTGGCGGCTACCAGTTCGAGCAACACATGGCTTAAGGGAGAGCCCTGGCAGTACAACCAACAGTGCTACAACTGCGGAGAGATGGGACATCATCGGTATGCTTGCACCAAACCACCTAAGGAGGGAGATCCAGGTGGTGGACGTGGACAGTTCGGTGGACGTGGACATTTTGGAGGACGTGGCCGTAGTCGTGGAGGTCGACGGGGTGGTCGAGGAGGTTATCGAGCAAACCTGCTAATAGCAAAAGGGGATGAGGGAGCTGGTGGAAGCTTTATTGAGAGGATCAGGCACTGATGGGCATGCTGGAGGCACTCAGTTGGAAGCAGAGAGCGTCAAACGATGGAGACAGGAGGAGTGGAACCGAGGAGGCGTCCACCTCATTCTTTGGTGGAGGCAACGTCGCCATTTATGCCCATCCATCAGAAGGTACTGACGACTCACTCATCCTGATATCTATATCTTCCCTTAAATCGTCAGACTAGATTATCGACTCGGGAGCATCTCGACATGTGACGGGGAATGCTAGTGAGTTCTCCTATACTCACCTAGCATCGACAGACAACATTCAAACAACTGATGGTATTTTTCAGCCAATGGTCGGTAAGGATACTGTAAATTGTATAGGTTCAGAAAAAATATTCAATTTTTTGCATGCTTCATCTTTTCCAGTCAGTCTTTTGTCCATCAGTTCTATAATCCTCCAACTAAAATATATTGTCTCTTTTGATATTACTAAGGTGATCTTCCAGGAGACAGAGACAGGACGAAAACTTAGGACTGACACTTGGCATGAGGGACTGTGGTACCTGGATTGAGAAGGGATGGATTCAACATTGATGTCTTTGGCAGAGAAAGCAAGAATGGGAGGACTGAAGATAAGTGTTAAGGATACATTAATACTCCACCATAAGAGGTTGGGACACTCCTCTTTTGCTACTTTAAGTAAATTATATCCAGCTATTTATGAGAAAACAAATAAGAAGAAACTAGTATGTGATGCATGTGATTTAGACAAACTTACTAGGATCTCATATGTTAGTACGGGTCATAGGAGCTCGTCTGTTTTTGATGTAATACATTCTGATGTTTGGAGGCCATGTGCCATTACTACTATGAATGGTTGCAAGTATTTTATTTCCTTCATTGATTGTTCTTCTCGTGTCACTTGGCTGTATTTGATGAACAATAAGAGTGATATATCTACCTATTTTTCGGACTTTCATAAACATATCCAGACTCAGTACAGGGCAGTGGTGAAGGTACTGAGGTCTGACAATGGGACAGAGTATACCAACATAGCTGTTGCAGAATACTTGTCAGCCCAAGAGATACAGTATCAGACCATCTGTGCATATACACCAGCACAAAACAGAGTAGCAGAAAGGAAGAACAGACACCTTCTAGAGGTGGCAAGAAGCATGATGATCGATATGAATGTCCCATAAAATCTGTGGGACATGTAGTATTGACAGCAACTCAACTAATCAATAGGATGCCCTCGAAGGTACTGGGATGGAAGTCTCCATGTGAAATATTGCAAGAAAATAATAGTGGGATACTCCCACTGAAGGTGTTTGGTTGCGTGTGTTTTGTGAAGGACAAGAGACCATCAGTTGGAAAACTTGATCCTAGAGTAGTCAAGTGCATCTTCGTGGGCTATTTGGCGACACAGAAGGGATATGCGTGCTGGAGCCTAGTAGAGAAGAAGAAGTTTATGAGCATGGATGTTCACTTCAGGGAGCATGAGCCATACTACCGTCAGGAGGAAACCTCAAACAACTCACCTGATACTGCGAGTATGAGGCGAGAGGGGGAGATTGGTGAAAGCCTCGTGACCGATTTAGGAGTTTGGCATGGAGGCACGGTTGAGGAGGAGCAGGAAGGTGAAGAGGAACAGGGGGAGGAGATAAGAGGTATTAAGCCTACGGCGCAGGGGGAGACACTTACTTATAGCAGGAGAGGGAAGCAAACTGCAGGACCAATACCTACAGTACCAGATCCAAGTCCCTTGCCTGCGTCCATCTCGACTCCTGAGATACCTACACCACCACCAGAGTCTCCTTCAGGTGATATCATTCTTTCTACTCCTCCCACACCTACTTCCACACCATTATCAGTACGGAGGACCACTCGCAGCAATGCGAAAAATCCTCCTGTTAGATATGGTTGGGACCTTACTTAGTTTGTTTCATATGATCATATATCTTCTTATGGAACATTCATTGCGTCTTTGGTTAGTATTACTGTACCTAACAATTGGCAGGTTGCCAAGAACGATCCAAAGTGGAAAACGGCGATGCACGAGTTGGGGGCTCTTGAAAAGAGCCACACTTGGGAGCTGGTAAAACTTTCAGAAGGGAAGAGAGCAGTCGGATGTAAGTGGATCTTTACTGTGAAGTAGAACCCAGATGGACAGGTTGAACGCTATAAAGCTCGACTGTGGCAAAAGGATACAGTCAGACATACGATATTGACTACGACGAGACTTTTGTATCAGTGGCGAAGATGAGCACTGTCAGGACCCTGATTTCTCTGACAGCAAATGGTGGATGGAAGCTACTCCAACTGGATGTGAAGAATACGTTTCTTCATAGAGATCTAGTAGAGGAGGTGTACATGGAGATACCACCAGAATTCGGCACCAATCAGATAGTGGACAAGGTCTGCAGGTTGAAGAAATCTCTCTATGGACTAAAGCAGTCTCCTCGAGCGTGGTTTAACATATTCAGGAGGGCGATGATAGGAATGTGATATTGGCAGATCAATGCTGATCATACTGTGTTCTTCCGTCGGAGTGGAGGCCATATCATCATGCTTGCGGTGTATGTGGACGATATGATTATCATAGGAGATGATGAGTAGGAGATCGTCCGACTCAAGGAAAAGCTTGGCAAGGAATTCGAGGTGACGGAGCTTGACCTTCTTCGGTACTTCCTTGGAATTGAGATTGCTCGAGAAGCAGAGGAGATTGTTCTTTTCCAGAGGAAGTATACACTGGAGCTTCTTACAGAGATATGGATGTTGGGATGCAAACCTGCAGCGGCGCCGATAGATTAGAGGTTCAAGCTGGCTGCTGAGGCTGGAGAACCTATTGATCGGGATAGATACCAGAGACTGGTGGGTAAGTTGATCTATTTGAGTCATACCCGTCTTAATATCTGCTTTGCCGTAAGTGTGGTGAGCTGCTACATGCATGACCCACGAAAGGGTCATATGGACGCAGTGTACCAGATTCTGAGATACTTGAAGGGTGCCCCCGGAAAGAAACTGATATTCAGGAAGAATAATCATATGAGCATCAAGGGCTACTGTGATTCTGACTGGGCTAGCTGTGCTGATGATAGGAGATCTACCTCAGGATACTGTATATTTGTAGGAGGCAACTTGGTCTCTTAGAGGAGTAAGAAGCAGTCAGTGGTGGCCAGATCGATAGCTGAAGCAGAGTACAGAGCTATGGCCTTGAGAGTTGTAGAGATGCTATGGTTGAAGAATATGCTGGTGGAGCTGAAGCTGGATCAAGGAGCCAAGATGAAGCTGTGGTGTGACAACCAGTCAGCTATTAGTATCACCAACAATCCAGTACAACATGACAGAACCAAATACATCGAGATCGATAGGTTCTTTATCAAGGAGAGGTTGGATAGTGGACTACTGGAGTTAGGCCACGTTCCAACCAAGGATCAGGTAGCAGACGGACTAACCAAAGGAATTAGCTCTGTGAGCATGATTAAAGGGTGTGACAAGATGGGCTTAGTGAATATCTTTCGTCCATCTTGAGGGGAAGGGTTGGTATATTTGGTATTGGTATATTAGAATAAGTATATTGGAATATCATATTGGTATATTTGGTATGTCAGAATATGCCACAGGATATTCCACAGAAGGTTTAATGTAATGAAGAGAATTGTAAGGCTATATATAGCCATGAGATTATCAATGAATATAACAAAATATTCAACACATACATATGTGCACGAAATCAAAGGCAAGATCACCAAAACTGGATCTGAATTCAGAAGATCACAAAATAAAAAGTCCTCGGTACAAATGAAAAACCAAGATTGACTTGTCATGGTGGCAGGGTAAAAATGAGATAAGCCAAGGAGATGTTAGTATATGCAAAAAAAACTAAAGATTTGATCCTGGCCTACTTTATATTGCTACCTAGTGAGAAGTTAAAACTTATCCAAGTATAACATGCCATCAAATAATAGAGAGAATTTTAATTGACTGCAAAGCGTAATGTGAAAAGCCCTTGAAGAAAGGGAAAATAAATACATTTTGGTATAACCAAAGAATAAGATAAAAGTCGAAGGTCTAAAAGTATTCTGGTGCCACATGCTACCACTCCATAGTGTTGCATGGTAACACTATACTTCTAGTATGATAGTTTGGAGGATTAATCTTCAAGGAAGCGCAAGGCTTCATGCCATGTCTTAGTCACGATGAGGTGTAGCCTCGGCTTTGGGCCATGTCATAGCGGCGTAGCACCGCAAGGAAGTGCAACGCTTCATGCCATGACTCTTTAAAAGAACTCACCTAGAATGTATCGAAAGAGATACATGCCGTCTCTTGAGGGTAAGCTTGTAGACACCTAATATACATACACCAAAATCAGGCGGACACATGGCCTTTAATTTGCAACCGGAAGCACAGCTGACGTTATTGTGTGAGTGAAAAGAATTGTAGCTATGGTGCAAAATTCAAGGCTTAGTCCATTCTTGTATCATACTGTTATTTGACCTATACATGAAGATTCAAGTCGAAGTGACATCTATCCTAATACATAATGGATAGTCACTGTGAGGAACGCTCAACCCAAATATTAAAATATGTGGAGGATTGTTGGTGTTTTGCCTTTAAACTATGAAAGATAGTCCTACATTGGCTACACCAAATGGTGAGTATCTCAATATAATACTTTGCTTGTGTTGAGGTGTGCACATGGGGTGTGGTGGGGCACATGTGGGTGCCATGTGGGAGTATTTTCTTAGGAGAAAAAAAGATTAACTCCTCAAAGAAAGCATTTATGCTTTTTGTCATCCTTATGTCCATTAGGAGCTAAGCCCAAAGGGGATTAGCGACTCGGACTAGGGCTCTAGGGCACATAATGACGCTTTTATGGCACACTTTGCACTTAGCACGTCAGCATCGTCGCATGACGCTTGTGTGCATTTGTTGTGCTCGTTTTATGTCTGAGTCGCATGAGCGGACGTAGGCGTGGACGCATGAGCGGGCGCATGTGCGGGTGCTGGCGTGGGCGCAGGAGCAGGTTATGTGCGTATGCGCGTTTACACGTATGTACGCATGTGCTGCTATGCTGCTGGCATATGCGCGCAGGAGTAGCTGCGGCTGTGCGGCTGGGGCGCATTGCGTATACATCGTGGTTGGCGCATGTTGCCGCTGATTACGAGATTTGAACGGTTATGAAAAGATAAGGTCAAATATTCAGATCCGACTTTTGTGGGGTTTAAATTCAAATCAGTCTTATCTTTTCGTAATCAGTTGGCAGCCTAGATTAGGGTTAGGGTTTCAACCAAACTCTGTAAATACTCTCATCGTGCCCACTTTGATAACTTACTTCGAAAATAGGAGAGACGAAGAGAGAATTGTTGCTGTCGCTATTAGAGTCCAGAGGAGATCGTACGAATCCAAAAAGGAGGTGACGCGAGCGTTCCAGAAGTTCTACAAGAACTTGCTGGTTCCTTAGAGCAATTCGTAAAGGACAAATCTTGCTTTGAGCAACGGTGATCATCATCACCCTAGCAAGAGATACTTGATCTTCTTCTACTTCTTATCTTCTGCTAGTTTTAAAATGTTTTGTCTCAATTGCAACACATTTGCAAGGAAGAACATTCTCTTTTTGTCAGTTTGTACAAGAAGAAGAGAAAGTTGTAACCTAAAGTTTATAGTGGTATTCGAGTTCTTTGGAGAGCAAAATTGTTTGTGGAAGAACTCCGAAGTCTCAGCTTCAAATTCAGATCAGAGAAACAAACTTGTTTGCGTGTTCTTTCATCTTAGATTAAGCATCGGGAATAACAATTCTCACAGTATCCAAATACTTCATAGCCAAACGAGGAATTTATCAAAGAGGTGGCTGAGCAAAACTGAGATAACTAAAGATCTCTCCTTAGTCAGTAACGATATCATTTATAAAGAAAAAAGGCAGTGATGTTCAGATAAAAAAATAAACAATGATACCAAAGATACTCATCATCATCCAAGTCTTTTCCCATCATAATTGGGTCTGGTATGGAGCATAAGAAAGATCCATTCAAGATTTAACAAAGTTTTATGACGGGTTGTCGACATGACGTTGACTCTCTATGTTGGTACCAAATTTCTAGCCTAAGTTGCACAAACAAAGATTCGAGACGACACATTTCACATACAATGATATAGATTTGTCACCTATTTTGGTGTGTCCTATTATATTTTGGAGTGTCGTGACGTGTCAAATAAGGGCGTTCGACACGACATGGCATGAACACGACATGAATTTTGAAGAGTGTTCGTGCTTCTTTAGTTCCTAGCCTAGGTCGCTATAAGCATGAGAGGGTCATGCAATAAAACCTAGGTGGTCAATTGACAGGTAGTTAGACCTATCATTTGGATTGCAGTTTAAGCTTATGCATCCAATAAGCACCCTCCATGTTCCTCCGGACTATAAAAAGTCTAGACGAAGAGGTTAGATGTTACAATTTACTATACATAATTGCATATTCATCGCTGTAAGATGTTACACCAAGGAATTACAATCCCATGCAAATGATACTACTGTCTCCTAATTTCAAATTCTCAAAGAAAGTACAATATGGTATTCCTTCAGATGAGAAGAGTATAATTATGGTTTAGTTGCACTTGAGTACTTTCAACTCTCTCCAGTTCTGTTATTAAAGTACCTGTACTAGAGTTAGGTGCACTTTGCTACCTTCATCATTTCTGCAGATTGCTAACCTAAACCATAAGAAGGCCATAAAACCTTCTCCTTCCTTCACACCATAATCCAAACCTAACCCCAGTAGAGGATGCAAAGTCGCAAACCTTTTCCAGGTGGAGCAAAAGTACATCAACCTCAGATTTGTCAAAATGTAACGATGAATCCCAAACAGTCTATTAGTTTAATCATTTCACTAAAATATCTTAGAAAACACCCTATGGATCTTGTATTTTGAAACTTAGTATTCTGAAACTTTTGCATGATAGCTTCATTTTCCTACAGCCTTCAATATCTTCTTCTCAACTTATGTAACTAAGCAATAAATGGACCAATCATCAGACAAATCCATAAGAAAAGATTGTTGTGTTACTCTCCTGCACAAATGTAACTACTTGAATTATATTGGTCCACCTTGAGTGCATCAAATTCTTCAAAATAGTTATGTAATCCAAACAATTTCCGACAACGAAAGGTGAGATTTGTTGTTGTTTTTGTTAGAAACTCTACAATAATTATCATGAAACCAATTTCAAAATTCATTCACCATCCGAACAGAAAAAGTCCATTTTACAACTACATATAAAAACGCCTTTCTCAACTTTTCTTGAAATCAAAACAAGTATTAGTCCAAAAGTATTACACAAAAACAAATAATTAAACATGGATTGAAATGACAATACCTAAAATCAGGGTGAACTTGCTCTTGCACTTGGTTTATCGATTTAGGGGTTTGGGGAGTGGCGTACATCTTTTAGTTGAACCAACTTATTTTTAGCACCCAAGGTGGCAGTGGAGGTGGAGGTGGAGGTGGAGGCAAAGGAGTTAGGAGAGATGTAGGAGGTGGTGCACGGATCAAGGATTAATCATGGTTAGGGAAGGATAAAGGTACGGTTTTCTTTTTAATTGGGGTAAAATAGTCTGAAAATTGTCACATCATCTCATTGACCCTTAAGTTAAATGACAGTCTGAAGAAAGGTAGTAAGTGTTGAACATTGAAGTTGAAGGTAGCCAAGAGCACTTAAATCCAGTACATGTTATTAATTGAAATAATAGTGAATGTTGAATGTGTTCAAGTCCAATGGGCATAATATGTGAAAAACAATGGTATCAGATAATTTTCGGTCATTAGGCTTCAAGAAATGACACAAGCAGAAGTAGACCATAGTATAGACTATTTCCATTGGATCGCATATACATCCTCTGCCTCGCAAGTTCTCTCGTCCAAGTTAAAACTGTTGGAAAAGTGAATGTATATTTGAAATATTAATTAATTATAATAATTGTTTTTGTTAGAACGAATCTATGGCAACTAAATTTTAGTGCAGCTTCATGCTGTATGGTTCAAGTTCTAAATTTTTTTTAATCCCACTAGTGCATGAAAAGTTTTTAACTTTACATTTTTTCGTACCATATTTTATATAACAATTGGTGCGCATCCAGGGTATTAGACAATAAATTTTAGAGTATTCTTACTGTTACAGTAATATATTTATTAAAGTTTCAACAATTATTTTTTGATTTGTTTCACATTTAAGTTTGAATTTACTTCTGATTTGTTTTACGTAAATAGAACATAGGCAGAAGATTTCCCTATTCTAATCTTGTTGGTCTGTACTATTATATTGTTGTTGGTATATTTAGTATTGGTATATTAGAATAAGAATACTGGAATATCCTGTTGGTATATTTGGTATGTCAGAATATGCCACAGGATATTCCACAGAGGGTGTTTAATGTAATGAGAATAATTGTAAGGCTATATATACCCATGAGATTATCAATGAAATCAAAACAAAATATTCAACATGGTATGAGAGCCACCAAAATCCTAGCCGCTGCCACCTTTCCCAAACCCTAACCCAGTCGTCACCGCCATCACCATCCGCACCACCACAGCCACCAACCGATGCACGGCCGCACGCCAACCATCTTGTGCGCGAGCCGGCCGCTGCTCCGCGGGCACCTCCGCCGCACGTGCACGACTGTTGCCGCTGCTGCTCCTCGCGACGGCCATTGCTAGGAGACACCCTCCCCGACGGTGCCCACTAATCTATCAGTCGGCCTACTACCCCCACCACCGCGAAGCTGCGATTTCCGAAGTCTCCCGCGGGGTCGTTCCGGATGTTGAAGGCCTAGATCCGATAGGAGAGAGACATGATCGGATCTAGGAGAGAACGAAGAGGATGAGCGTGAATCGTGGAACGGGTATGAGGTGATCGGAGAAGAGGAGGATCGATGGAGGAGATCATCAAGAAGCTGAACTTTGCAAAGGTTGTAATAATGATGAAGCTGATGAAACTGTCGGCTGGTGAGAGTGCGACATGAACATCGATGAAGTTGGAGCTTCCCTCCATCGCTCTGAAACTTGATGGACCAGTTACCTACCTGAGTTGGTCACGACGGGTGAGGAGAACCCTCACAGAAAAGAATCTGGAGGATTTTCTGTCAGGAGAGACGATAGAGCTAGACGAGAGCTCGACAAGACGCGACGAGTGGAAGTCCACTCATATAGTGATCTACATTTGGCTTCTCAATTCTTTAGTCCAATCGATCGCCGCCACAGTGGATGACATCGAGATGGTGAAGGACGTGTAGGAGAAATTGAGGAGGACCTACGATGATATAGGAAACAACTTACGAGTTTTCCAAATCAAGGGAGAGATCGACGACACCGTACAATGAGAGAAGACGGTGCAGGAGTATGCCACAGAGTTGGAGCGCCTGTGGTTGGATTATGATCACTCCTCAGATCGGACAAGCTGCGGGGACCCAAAGTGTCAGGAGAGACAAGTATGTCTGCAGGAGAGGACGATGAAGTTCCTTAAAGAGCTGGCTGCAGTATTTGCTCAGAGGACAGTACTACTTCTAGCCCAACCGAAGATCCACACCCTTGAGAAGGCTATCTCGGCCATGAACCAGGAGGAGACTCGTATCAAGCTGCAGGTAGAGACAGGAGGTCCTCCTGAAGTAAAGTCATCACTGGCGGCTACCAGTTCGAGCACCACATGGCCTAAGGGAGAGCCCTGGCAGCACAATTGACAGTGCTACAACTGCAGAAAGATGGGACATCATCGATATGCTTGCACCAAACCACCTAAGGAGGGAGATCAAGGTGGTGGACGTGGACAGTTCGATGGACGTGGACATTTTGGAGGACGTGGCCGTGGTCGTAGAGGTCGAGGGGGCTGTCGAGGACGTTATCGAGCGAACCTACTGGTAGCAGAAAGGGATGAGGGAGCTAGTAGTACCTTTACTGGGGAGAATCAGGCACTGATGGGTATGCTGGAGGCACTCAGGAGGAAGCAGAGAGCGTCAAACGATAGAGACAGGAGGAGTGGAATCGAGGATGCGTCCACCTCATTCTTCGCTAAAGGCAACGCCGCCATGTATGCCCATCCATCAAAATGTACTGACGACTCACTCGCCCTTGCATCTATGTCTTCCTTTAAATCGTCAGACTAGATTATCGATTCGGGGACATCTCGACATGTGACGAAAAATGCTAGTGAGTTCTCCTCCTACACTCACCTATCATCGGCAGACAACATTCAAACATCTGATGGTACTTTCTAGCCAGTGGTCGGTAAGGGTACTGTAAATTGTACAAGTTCAGTAAAATTATCAAATTTTTTGCATGCTCTATCTTTTCTAGTCAGTCTTTTGTCCATCAGTTCTATAATCCTCCAACTAAAATGCATAGTCTCTTTTAATATTACTAAGGTGATCTTCCAGGAGAAAGAGGCGGGACGAAAACTTGGGACTAAAACTTGGCATGAGGGACTGTGGTACCTGGATCGAGAAGGGCTAGATTCAACATTAATGTCTATAGCAGAGAAGGCAGGAATAGGAGGACTGCAGATGAGTGCCGAGGATACATTAATACTCCACCATAAGAGGTTGGGACACTCCTCTTTTACTACTTTAAGTAATTTGTATTCAGCTATTTATAAGAAAACAAATAAGGAGAAACTAATATGTGATGCATGTGATTTAGGCAAACTTACTAGGAGCTCATATGCTGGTACGGATCATAGGAGCTCGTCTATTTTTGATGTAATACATTCTAATGTTTGGGGGCCATGCGCCATTACTACTATGAATGGTTACAAGTATTTTGTTTCCTTCATTGATTGCTCTTCTCGTGCCACTTGGCTGTATTTGATGAAGAATAAGAGTGATGATCTACCTGTTTTCGGGACTTTCATTAACATGTCTAGACTCAGTACAGGGCAGTGGTGAAGGTACTGAGGTCTGACAATGGGACATAGTATACCAACAGAGCACTTGCGGAATACTTGTCAGCCCAATGGATACATCATCAGACCACCTGTGCATATACATTAGCACAAAACGGAGTAGCAAAAAGGAAGAACAGACACATTCTGGAGATGGCAAGAAGCATGATGATCGATATGAATGTTCCACAAAGTCTGTGGGGACATGCAGTGTTGACAACAACTCAACTAATCACTAGGATGTCCACGAAGGTACTGGAATGAAAGTCTTCATGTGAAATATTACAAGAAAATAATAGTGGAATATTCCCACCGAAGGTGTTTGGTTGCGTGTGTTTTGTGAATGACAACATACCGTCAGTTGGAAAACTTGATCATAGAGCAGTCAAGTGCATCTTCGTAGGCTACTCGACGACTCAGAAGGGGTACATGTGCTGGAGCCCAGTAGAGAAGAAGAAATTTGTGAGCATGGATGTTCACTTTAGGGAGCATAATCCATACTACCGTCAGGAGGAAACCTCAAACAACTCATTTGATACTGCGAGTATGAGGCGAGAGGGAGAGATTGGTAAAAACCTGGTGACCGATTTAGGAGTATGGCATAGAGGCGCGGTTGAGGAGCAGGAAGGTGAAGAGGAACAGGGAGGAGATGAGAGGTGTTAGGCCCACGGCTCAGGGGAAGATACTTATCTACAGCAGGAGAGGGAAGCAAACTGGAGGACCAGTACCTATAGTGCCTGTGTCAAGTCCCTTGTCTCGACTCCTGAGATACCTACACCACCACCATAGTCCCCTTCAGGTGATATCAATCTTCCTACTCCTCTCACACCTACTCCTCCCACACCTACTCCTCCCACACCATTATCAATACAGAGGACCACTCGCAGCAATACGAAAAATTCTCATGTTAGACATATTTGGGACCTTGCTTAGTTTGTTTCATATGATCATATATCCTCTTCTCATGGAGCATTCATTGTGTCTTTGGATAGTATTACTGTACCTAACAATTGTAGGTTGCCAAGAACGTTCCAAAATGGAAAGCGGCGATGCACGAGGAGTTGGGGGCTCTTAAGAAGAACCACACTTGGGAGCTGGTAAAACTGCTACAAGAAAAGAGAGCAGTCGGATGCAAGTGGTCTTTACTGTGAAGCAAAACCCAGATGGACAGGTTGAGCGCTACAGAGCTCGACTGGGGGCAAAAGGATACAGTCAGACGTACGACATTGACCATGACGAGATCTTTGCACCAGTGGCGAAGATGAGCACTGTCAGGATCCTGATTTCTTTGGCAGCAAATGGTGGATGGAAGCTACACCAACTGGATGTGAAGAATGCGTTTCTTCATGGAGATCTAGTGCAGGAGGTGTACATGGAGATACCACCAGAATTCGGCACCAATCAGACAGTAGACAAGGTCTGCAGGTTGAAGAAGTCCCTCTATGGACTGAAGCAGTCTCCTCGAGCGGTGTTTGACAGATTCAGGAGGGCGATGATAGGAATGGGATATCGGCAGATCAATGCTGATCATACTGTGTTCTTCCGTCGGAGTGGAGGCCACATCACCATGCTTGCGATGTATGTGGACGATATGATTATCACAGGAGATCGCCCGACTCAAGAAGAAGCTTGGCAAGGAATTCGAGATGAAGGACCTTGGCCTTCTTCAGTACTTCCTTGGGATTGAGATTGCTCGAGAAGCAGAGGGAATTGTTCTTTCCCAGAGGAAGTATACACTGGACCTTCTTACAGAGACAGGGATGTTGGGATGCAAACCTGCAGCGACGCCGATAGATCAGAGGTTCAAGCTGGCTGCTGAGGCTGGGGAACCAGTTGGATGCAAACCTGCAGCGACGCCGATAGATCAGAGGTTCAAGCTGGCTGCTGAGGCTGGGGAACCAGTTGACCGGGATAGATACCAGAAACTGGTGGACAAGTTGATCTATTTGAGCCACACCCGTCATGATATTTTTTTTGCAGTAAGTGTGGTGAGCTGTTACATGCATGACCCATGGAAGGATCATATGTACACAGTATACCAGATTCTGAGATACTTGAAGGGTGCTCCCGGGAAGGGACTGATAGTCAGGAAGAATAATCACGTGAGCATCGAGGGCTACTGTGAATCTGACTGGACTAGCTGTGCTGATGACAGGAGATCTACCTCAGAATACTGTATATTTGTAGGAGGCAACTTGGTCTCTTGGAGGAGTAAGAAGGAGTCAGTAGTGGCCAGATCGACAGCTGAAGCGGAGTACAGAGCTATGGCCTTGGGAGTTGCAGAGATGCTATGGTTGAAGAATATGCTGGTGGAGCTGAAGCTGGATCAAGTAGCCAAGATGGAGGTGTGGTGTGACAACCAGTCAGCTATTAGTATCGCCAACAATCCAGTACAGCATGACAGAACCAAACACATCGAGATCGATAGGTTCTTCATCAAGAAGAAGTTAGATAGTGCACTACTGGAGCTAGGCCACGTTCCAACCAAGGATCAGGTAGCAGACGGACTGACCAAGGGACTTAGTTCTGTGAGCATGATTAGAGGATGTGACAAGATGGACTTAGTGAATATCTTTCGCCTATCTTAAGGGGGGAGTGTTGGTATATTTGGTATTGGTATATTAGAAAAAGAATATTGGATTATCCTGTTGGTATATTTGGTATGTCAGAATATGCCGGACATTCCACAGAGGATTTAATGTAATGAGAATGATTTTAAGGCCATATATAGCCATGAGATTATCAATGAAATCATAACAAAATTTTCAACAATTGTAACAGACAAAATGACAACTATTGAGAACTCAGTGTTGATCGCTTCTACTCCAGTCCATATCGGACAAGGAGAAAAGCTGAAAAAGTTCAATGGAACCGACTTCAAGCGCTGGCAGCAAAAGATGTTCTATCTTATAACTTTGAATCTGACAAAGATTCTAGATGAAACAACCCCAGTTCTGCAAGAAGGTGAAACTGATAATGTTGTTATTGCAAATGTTGAAAAGTGGAAGTATGCAGACTTCTTGTACAGGAACCACATATTAAGTGGACTGGACAACCAATTTATGGAATGTTTACAGTCCACTGAAGACTTTAAAAGAGGTGCTCTGGACAAGAAATACAAAGCAGAAGATACAGGGTCTAAGAAATTTGTAGTAGGCAAATTCCTAGACTACCGCATGTTGACTCCAGATCGGTGGCAAGTCAAGTTGAAGACTTGCAATGTATTTTCCATGAACTGGTTGCCGAAGGTATGACCTTATTCAGGTAGCTTTTGTGATTGAAAAACTTCCACCTCTCTGGAAGGATTATAAGAACTATCTGAAACATAAACGTAAGGACATGCCACTGGCATATCTAATTGTTAGGCTTAAAATAGAAGAGAATAACAGGAGCACTGATAAAATATCTTCTATAGAAGCAAGGGCAAATGTCTTGGAGACAAGACAATAAGGAAAAAAACACAAACATACTGGAGGTTCCGGTCAAGAGAACTATAAAAAGTTCAAAGGTAAATGTCACATATGCAAAAAAATGGGGCATAAAGCTGCATATTGTCGTATTCGCAACTACAACAATTACAACAACAACAAGAACAAAGGACGTCCTTACCAGGCTCACATGACTGAAGATGAGCGTTTGGCTAAGGGTATTGACGACCTGGTTCTGGCAGCTGTTGTTTCTGAAGTGAACATGGTAGGAAGCAACCCAAGGGAGTGGTGGGTTGGCACTGGAGCTACTCGTCACATCTGTGTTGAAAATGCTATGTTCAGTACCTACCAAAGCGTCGACCAAGGCAAAGAACTCTTCATGGGAAACACTTCATCGTCAAAGGTTGAAGGACAAGGGACGATCATTCTGAAAATGACGTCTGGAAAGGAACTAAAGCTTAACAATGTTCTGCACGTACCTGATATTTTGAAGAATCTGATTTCCGGATCTATGTTAAGCAAGCATGGGTTTAAATTAATATTTGAATCTGACAAATTTGTACTTACCAAGAGTAGAGTTTATGTGGGGAGGGGTTACCTCAAGGAGGGCGTCTTCAAAATGAATGTAATGACTATTATGCCTAATAAGATGATTAATTATTCTTATATTATTGAGTCCTCTCATATGTAGCATGAAAGATTAGGTCATGTAATTATGATTCAATCAGGAAACTAATGAACATGGACCTAATTCCCAGATCTGTAATAGATTCAAATCATAAGTGTGAAATATGTGCATAAGCAAAATTAACCCGTACATCCTTTCAAAATCCGGTTAAAAGAGATACCGAACCGTTGGATCTAATCCATGCAGATGTATGGAATCTAAAATGCATACAAACTAGAAATAGAAAGAAGTACTTCATCACATTCATCGATGATAGTACTCGTTATTGCTATGTCTATCTTATGAAATCAAAAGATGAGGCAATAGATATGTTCAAGAAATATAAAACTGAAGTAGAAAATCAACTTAATTGAAAGATTAAAGTTCTCAAAAGTGATAGAGGTGGTGAATATGAAGCACTTTTTGCAGGTTTCTGTGCAGAACATGGAATTATCCACCAAACCACTGCACCATATTCACGATAATCAAATGGTATTGCTGAACAAAAAAATCGGACAATTAAAGAAATGAACTCTTTATTATTAAGTTCAGGTCTACCAGATAACTTGTGGGGAGAAGCTGTACTTACAGCCAACTACCTTTTGAATAAGGTGCCCCATAAGAAGAAATACAAGACTCCATTTGAATTATGGAAAGGTAAGAAGCCTTCCTATACCTCAAATTGTGGGGATGTCTTGCAAAAGTGGCAATTCCTTTGCCTAAAAAGGTCAAGATAGGTCCTAAGACCTTTGACGACATATTTATAGGATATGTTGAAAGAAGTTATGCTTATCGGTTTCTCGTACATAAGTCGGACATTCCGGAGATACAAAATAATACAATTATTGAATCTAGGAATGCATCCTTCTTTGAGAAAATCTTTCCATGTAAGAAGATACATGAAAGAGAAACACTAAAAAGAAATTATGATGATATTAGAAATAATGGTCAAAATAATACAGATAATGTGTTTGCAGATAAGGAAGATGAGCCTAGACGCAGTAAGAGGTCTAGAACATCAAAGACCTTTGGACCTGAATTTCTAACATTCATGTTAGAAAATAAGGCTCAAACTTTCAAATAAGCAATGTCTACACCAGAGACACCACTTTGGAAAGAAGCTATAAATAGCGAAATAGAGTCCATTATGAAAACCATACATGGGAACTAGTTGATCTTCCTCCAGGATGTAAGCCATTAGGCTGCAAATGGATATTCAAGAGGAAGATAAAAGCTGATGGAACTATTGATAAATATAAAGCAAGACTGGTTGTCAAAGGATATAATCAAAAACAAGGAATTGATTATTTTGATACATATTCCCCATTAACAAGGTTAACATCAATTCGGATATTAATTGCAATAGCAGTATTGTACAATCTTGAAATACATCAAATGGATGTTAAGACTGACTTTCTAAATGGTGACTTGGAAGAAGAAATCTACATGAATCAACCAGAAAGATTCATAGTAACAGGCAAAGAAAGAAATGTGTGCAAACTAGTTAAGTCTCTATATAAACTTAAACAAGCACCGAAACAGTGGCACCAAAAGTTTGACAATATAATGATGTCAAATAGATGCAAGATTAATGAGTGTGACAAATGTGTGTATTCTAAAAATACACAAATTGGATATGTCATTATATGCCTATATGTAGATTATATGCTAATAATAGGCAGTAATAATAACATAATCCAGGACACAAAGATCTTAATAAAAAAACTTTGATATGAAAGATCTAGGAGTTACAGATGTTATATTAGGAATTAAGATTTCTAAAACACCAAATGGGCTGATATTATCCCAATCTCATTACATTGAGAAGATTATAGAGAAATATAATCAAAATGATAATAACATTACAAAAACTCCAGTAGATATGAATCTTCCTTTAAAGAAGAATACCGGAGGAAGTATTTCACAAGTAGAATATTCTCGTATAATTGGGAGCCTAATGTATGTCACGAATTGTACGCGACCGGACATAGCTCAATCAATTAACAAACTGAGCAGATATACAAGTAATCCAGAAAAAAAATCAATGGAAGGCTATTACTAGAGTACTCAGATATTTGAGATATACTAGAGACTATGGATTGCATTATACTAAATACCCAGCTGTACTCGAAGGATATAGTGGTGCAAATTGGATATCTGATACTAAAGACTCGAAATCCACAAATGGATATGTCTTTACACTCGGAGGTGCAACAATATCGTATAAGTCCTCAAAACAAACATGTATAGCCAGATCAACTATGGAATCTGAATTTATAGCTCTGGATAAAGCAAGTGAAGAAATAGAGTGGCTTCGAAAGTTTTTGGAGGACATTCCAATATGGCCAAAATTCGTAACAGCAATTTGTATACATCGTGATAGTCAATCTGCTATCGGTAGGACACAAAGTCATATTTATAACAGTAAATCAAGACACATTCGGAGACGTCACAATACCGTTAGACAACTTCTCTCTAATGGCATAATCACAATTGATTACGTAAAATCAAAAGAAACTTGCGGATCCACTAACTAAAGGTTTGACAAGAGAGCAAGTATACAAGTCATCGAGGGGAATGGGCTTGAAGCCTATGATAAAAGAAATTCCATAAAGGAAAACCCAACCTAGTTGACTGGAGATCCCAAGATCTAGGTTCAAAGGGATAACCTAATTATATGAAATTCTTAAATGACACTGACGAGTACTTAAATACTCCTCCCATTCTCTAGGATGACAAATAATAGTGTCGCCTGCTAAAAACAAAATTAGGGTAAGCATTGCTTTTAATGATTCCTATGACTTGAAATTCAAGTGGAGTATAATAGGATACTCTTATTAGGAAGTCACCTATATGACTGTGAAAGTAGGGCCGCTTCTATGAGAATTATAAGACTGAATTCTCTAAGAACACTTATAAAACCAGGCAAATGTTCAGGGCCAAAATGAAGAAAACAATAGAAGCAATATTGGTCGGAATGGAGTTGTATGATATTTATTGACTCAAGTTTACAACAATAGCTGAACAGTTCAAGACATCATGTTCACTGGATAGCTAGTAAACTCGATAAATATTTACAAGGGAAGGTTCAAGGCCAAAAGCTACCTATCCTGATACAAAAACTTTTCAAATGATCTCTCTCTGTGTGTCTGCATTATGTCTGCAAGGTTTCTGTATTATGTTTGTATTGTACACAGTCAAATATTCATTTATGTGGAGATTGTTGGAAAAGTGAATGTATATTTGAAATATTAATTAATTATAATAATTGTTTTTGTTAGAACGAATCTATGGCAACTAATCTATTCAACGAACCTATTGAAAAGGTGTACGAATCTAATCAACGAATCTATTGGTAAGATGTCCTTTCCATCGTGTCCTTTTATCATTTATAAAAGCGTAATTGTTTGAAGCATTGAGAATTCATTCATTCATCCATCTAGTATTAAGTCTAAGAGAGAGAAGGACTACCAATATTGCTTCGTCGAGTTCCTGCGTTGTGAAGTGCTACTACCGAAGGAAAAGAATGGGAGACTAATCGCCATTAAAACTATAAGCACCAGTGCGGGGCGAATATCGTCTTAAGGATATTGAACCAAGTTCAAGCCTCGGTCTCGGTTAGATCGTTATTTTATATTTCAATTTCAGAGTCTAAAATACAAAGTTGGGATTCTTTACTAACAAAAACAATGATAAAAACAAGTTCTCCGATTCACTATCATACCTTCTCTCTTTCTCTTTCCATCCTTTTTTCTTCTTCTTTCTTTTTGCGAACACGCATCCTACAAGAACAGCAAAAATTGAAAAAATAAAGATTCTTAGTAAAGGATTAGGTATTAAGCTTTATGTTCAGAATTCGAAGGATCATTTTAGGCAAACGGGATACAAGAGTGGTGGAGTTAAATTATTCACAACAGTTGGTGAACAGAAGTCACAGAGTTGTCTACTTAATGAATAATGATTGCACAACAGACCACACAATCTAGCTTGCTAAATAAAGAAGTATTAGTGAAGTCTTACTCTTTCATAGACAATGGACCATGCTTAAAGAGCCAATCTACATCTCACATCTTATTAACTGACTAAAACTTTTATTCTCTAGAAATTATTTTATTCATCCATGCTAGAAAAACCTAAATCCGCCTAGGGCATAAATTCATAGTATTTCATACTACTGAGAGCACAAATCCAAAGTTTCACGCATTGATCCAGAAGGATCTATGAACCCTTGGAACCTGGCAAAATAACTTACAGATAAAGGAGAAGAAAAAAACATGAGAGTGTCATTGAGACCAATTAGTTACTAGAGCTACATAAAATGGATGAGTAGATTCCACTCATTGAAAGTCGGTCTTTTCTGGACTCGGTGACGAGGGAGGTTCTTCCACTTAAAGTTTTAGGTAAAGTAGATTACTGTTGCCGTAATCTTAGATAGGATAGTCGGAAAATTTAAGCTCAGAAGGTCCAGTTCTAATGTTTGGTTGAAGCGAAGCCACATCCTTCCACTTATCCAATAGGATGAATTGAGAAGGATCTCAAGATGCAAAGTGGCAAAACAATGCACTTCTAGGTTCACAATACATGCTGAAAAGTTAGTGTTAGCGAGCAAAGGCCATGTCTGTATATGTGTGCCGTTCATCTTTGGTAGTTTATATCCATAGGACTACAGTAAACATTACAGAGAGGAGTTGCAAGCTTCTAAAGAAGGAAATGAATTCTTCATTATAACTACCAAATCAAATCCATGAAGATTCTGTTTCTCTAGGTCTAACTAGGTCAAAGCAGTGGTCAGTCCCAATAGGAGATGTTTTACTCTCCAAACGACTCAAAGAAAGGGAAAATGAAACAATCCTCTGAAAGAAATGTTGGGCGCATGCGGAAGCGGTTGCCAACCCACCTGATCAAATCAACCCCCGTCTAACGGACACCAAGTACAGATAAAGACAAGTATATGGCGGTGACTATGTCACCTGGACAAATCCCAACCTTTATAACTTAGATGAAATTACAAGATTGACATAACTCACGTTGAACCCTTTGCCCTAATAGGTTCAACCCCCTCGCCACTCTCAAGAAGAAAAACAGAAGATTACAATTGAGATCATTCACCAACACGTAGCAATCTCCCTAACTGAAGTTGACGACTCCTCGATTAGATCTTCTTCTTCCTTCTGTCTTGGATGACGAAGTCCTAAGAGCAAAGTACGAACTTCCTTTTAGATTTTCTTGTGGACGAGCACCCCGAATTTTCACTTTGTGCTGTGCTTTGTGCCTCCACCTTCACCCTATATATATAGGATGAGAAAATACTATTTTAGGTCATAATATGATTTCTTAAATAGGAAGCCCTTAAATAAGAATCATATTACACCTAAAATAGCCCATCAATTATCCTATTTTAGATCATAATAGGATTTCCTCAAATAAGAATCTTATTATATCTAAAATAGCACAACATCTATTATAGACATCCAAATCTAATCAAATCAAATATTTAATTAGATTTGGATTCCACAAATATGTTGTTACCAAATTCAGACTGGACTCCAACAATCTCCTCCAGTCTGATGAGAGGGTATTGACCCCATAGGTCCTCAACTGGACTTCATGCCTGTCATCCTGCGACAGCGTTCCTGCTTCCCCATGCCACTGATCTCCGATCCCCCGAGCTGCTTTGCATCTTCCTTCGTCTCTAGCTACTCAACCGTCACGTCGACACTAGCTGTCATGCATAGCACCTCCTGTACCACCGGGATCCTGCCGATATCAATAACACGACCAAGACCGAAGTCCCTAACGATCAGCCTCACCGTAAGTCTCGGCTGCCTGTACCCGACTTCCATCACCGGAAAGTGTTAACGTTCCAACGAGCTTCTTCACCCTTGGCTGGCCCAACCAAGCGGATAGTGCAGTTCTCACGAGATTTGAACTCCTGAACCTGCCCACCTTCGTGTCCGAACTTGAAGCTCTCCCATACACATGTGTCCTCGAGCAGAACATCATGCACTGTACATGCCGTCGATAACCCACAGCTCCCCTTGAACTGTGTGAATGGTGATGCACCCGCCTCTGATTGAGTTTGTTGTAAACCTTGATCTCCTCTCTGACTTCGAACTGCTGAAACTAATGTCACTCCATGAAACTTTGGCAAACCACCTGTCGCTAAAATCGGATCCGTAGAGCAACCCCCACCTGGAGACCAACCAGTTGTCATGGGACCGACAGACTGGCCCTCAATCTTTGACTCATTACTATTCGTCGCTTTGTCTCGACGAACCGAATCCTCCGTAACCCTCAAAGCATCTAGAAGCCCCTCCTCAGCAAGTTTTCGACGATCCACCTCCTGTCGAACGCCCCTCGAGCCTCCATCCGGTGTCTGTGGTCTGCATGTACAGCTCAGCGGCTTGAGCCTGTACATGCCACAACACAAATCTTCCCCAGCCAGCTGTTGGGAACCCTTCACAAGCATCCAATATTTGTTCCCAAATAGACTGCGACAGCCATCATTTGCCAACCTCTCTACCGAAATCAAGTTGTAACGCAAACTCGGGACATATCGCACACCCATGAGGAAGAACTTCTCACCAAACTCCGTCGTCAAGTGCACATCACCGATGCCTACAACTGCAGCCGTCCCCTTGTCGCCCATCTTCATACGTCCAAACCTGCCGCCGCGGTATGACATAAAGATCCTCCTATGCGGAGTGACGTGATACGATGCCCCCGTGTCCATGACCCAGTCGCCATCATGACACATGCCACATGCCACAAGGTTCCTCTGCGTCGGTCGCAGCGATGATGATATCTCCAAATGCCGTACGATCCTCCTGATCGTCCTTGCCTTTAGCCTTCTTAGATTTGAGCTTCATGCAGTTCCTCTTGATATGACCCCTTTCGCCATAGTGATAGCAGCCCTTCTTGTGGTCCACAATCGCAAGATCCCGAGAACTTTCTTTTGTCCTCGCCTGTGACTTGGGTCTTCCCTTCCCGTAGGAAGCCACCAGAGCAGACTCCTGCGACGATTCCACTTACTTGCGTCGGACCTCCTCATTCAACAAGCTACTTTTGACCGCCTCCATCATGACAACTCCATCAGACGTGGAGTTGCTCACCGACACAACCAACGTCTTCCAGCTTTCCGACAGAGAACTCAAAAGCAGTAGAGCCTGAATCTCGTCATCAATCACCATCTTCATTGCAGACAGCTGATTGATGAAACTCTGAACCTCGTTCAGATGTTTTTCCACTAGGGCACCCTCCGTGTACTTCGAGTTGACGAGTTGGCGAATAAGAAATGCATTGTTGCCAGCCGTCTTTCTTTCGTATAGCGAATGCAGCTTCTTCCATAATGCTTTTGCCGAACTCTCTATGGACACGTGGTGAAACACCGAATCATCCAACCATTGGTGGATGAATCCAACGGCCTTCCGATCCAGTCTTCAACAGCTTTGCCCGTTGGCTTTGCGCTGTCGTCCTCCAACGGACCATGCAAGTCCTTGCATCAGAGTAGATCCTCCATCATTGGCTTCAAAATCGCCCATTTTTCTCCTGTGAGGGTGATCATACGAGTGTTCATCTGCTCCGTAGGCATGGTTGCCAGAACCTCCAAAGCTCTTATACCAATTGTTGGGCGCGTGCGAAAGCATTTGCCAACCCACCTGATCAAACCAACCCCCGTCTAATGGACACCAAGCACAGATAAAGACAAGTATATGGATGACTATGTCACCTGGACAAATCCCAACCTTTATAACTCAGATATAATTACAAGATTGACATAACTCACGTTAAACCATTTGTCCTAATAGGTTCAAACCCCTCGCCACTCTCAAGAAGAAAACAAAATATTACAATTGAGATCACTCACCAACACGTAGCAATCTCCCCAACCGAAGTTGACGACTCCTCGATTAGATCATCTTCTTCTTTCTGTCTTAGATGACGAAGTCCTAAGAGCAAAGTACAGACTTTTTCTTAGATTTTCTTGTGAACGAGTACCCCGAATCTCCATTTTGTGTTGTGCTTTGTGCCTCCACCCTCACCCCATATATATAGGATGAGAAAAATACTACTTTAGGTCGTAATATAATTTTTAAAATAGAAAACCCTCAAATAAGAATCCTATTACACTTAAAATAGCCCATCAATTATTCTATTTTAGATCATAATAGAATTTCCTAAAATAAGAATCCTATTATGTCTAAAATAGCACAACACCGATTATGGACATCCAAATCAAATCAAATCAAATATTTAATTAAATTTGGATTCCACAAATATGTTGTTACCAAATCCAGACTGGACTCCAACAAGGAAACAACGTTTCTACCTAATATTATTCTGAATTTTGGTTGGAATCCAGCCTCGATTAAAAGGAGGTGGGAGAGCGTCGACAAAGTTGCAGCGAAGACGGGAGTACGGCGGCTGAACCGACGCTATAGTATTGTAGAAAATAATAGCTGGATTGATTTTATTGATGGACTACTTCACTACTTATAGGGAGTCTAGCTCCTCTACATACTACATATTCCGATGTGGGACTAAAAGTCCCTTATTGACTCTCAACACTCCCCCTCAAGATGGGCGATAGATATTGATCATCCCCATCTTGTTACATAGCTTCGACAGACTTAATGAACTAAGACCCTTAGTCAGACAGTCTGCAACTTGTTCTTCTGAGCGGACATGGTCAATCTTCAGTATCCCTTGTTCCAGCTTCTCCTTGATGAAGAATCGATCAATCTCGATGTGCTTCGTTCTGTCGTGCTGAACGGGATTGTTAGCTATACTTATTGCAGCTTGACTATCGCTCAGAAGACGTAATGGTGCTCCCTTGTCTAGCTTTAACTCTGTCAGCAACGCTTTCACCCACAGCAATTCTGACACTCCCAGAGCCATTGCTCTGTATTCTGCTTCAGCTGTCGACCGTGCTACCACAGACTGTTTCTTGCTTCTCCATGAGACCAGATTTCCTCCTACAAAAATACAGTATCCCGTGGTAGACCTTCTGTCGTCTATGCAGCTCGCCCAGTCTGCATCACAGTATCCCTCATCTTCTATGCGTCCATTCTTCTTGAACCATAGTCCCTTTCCCGGTGTTCCTTTCAGATACCTCAAGATCTGAAATACTGCTTCCATATGACCCTTTCTTGGATCATGCATGTAGCGACTCACTACACTCACCGCAAATGAGATATCAGGGCGAGTGTGTCCCAGATAAATCAATCTCCCTACAAGTCGTTGATATCTTTCACGATCAACGGGCTCTCCTGCTTCTGCTCCCAACTTGCACTTCTGGTCAATTGGAGTGACCGCTGCTTTGCATCCCAGCATTCCTGTCTCCTTCAGCAGATCTAGTGTGTATTTTTAGCAGATCTAGTGTGTATTTTCTCTGTGAGAGAACAATTCTTTGTTCGCCTTCACACACCTCGATACCTAGAAAGTACCTCATCGCTCCTAAATCCTTCACTTCAAACTCCTTCGCGAGTTTTGACTTTAGTTTAGTGATCTCGACTTCATCATCACCTGTGATCACTATATCATCCACATATACAGCAAGTATAGTGATGTGGCCTCTTGCATGCTGAAGGAAGACCGTATGATCTGCATTTGTTTGACGGTATCCCATGCCTGTAACAGCCTTTCTGAATCTGTCAAACCAGGCTCGAGGAGATTGCTTGAGTCCGTATAGTGACTTCTTCAGTTTACACACCTTTCCTTGTGACGTCCCTCCGTTTGATTCCGTCGCATAGCACCCAGGCGGGAGCTCTATGTATACTTCTTCTTGCAGGTCCCCATGAAGAAAGGCATTCTTCACATCCAACTGGTACAGCTTCCACCCATAGTTCGCTGCAATGGAGACCAGAGTTCTCACGGTGCTCATTTTTGCTACTGGGACAAATGTCTCATCATAGTCTATTCCATATGACTGTGTGAATCCTTTTGCAACCAGCCTCGCCTTGTACCGCTCTACTTTTCCTTCTGGCGTCTCTTTCACTGTGTACACCCATTTGCATCCCACAGCTTTCTTCCCTTTGGGTAATGGAACCAGCTCCCATGTCTTATTTTTCTCCAGTACCCCAAGTTCTTCCATCATTGCAGCTTTCTACCTTGGATCTTTCTTTGCTTCCTGCCAACACTTGGGCAACGAAGTAGAGTCTAACGATGCAATGAAGGCTCGATAATTCGAAGAAATGTTAGAATAAGACAAGAAGTTGGCAATGTCATGTTCGTAATCATCAAAACGAGCAGGAGCCTTACCCGTATTGATGCGAGAAGATCTCCTTAAGGGAGCAATAGGTGGTGGAGAGATCATACCATCCGAGTCGGAGAGATCCGCATCAGAATCCGAGTGATTCAGTGCAGGGGCAACATCTTCAGGAGTTGGAGCAGGAGTAGACGAGGGACTTGGTACAGTAGGCACAGGGCACGGCATAGGCACAGTACTGGACTTCTGTTGTCTCCTTCTGTAGACTTGGAGCTCCTTTTCCCTTGTCTGCTGCTCCCCCTGCGTAACATATGTATCGTCTTCTTCATTCTCTGTATCTGAGTCACTGTGCTCTCCCCCTTTCGTCCAGTTTTCTACAACCGGACACGGAACCGATCCGACGACCACATTTGGGCTTATTATCTCCCCCTCACATCGAACACCATCTGTGTTAGGTGTGTCACCAAATGCTGAACCTTCATCCGAACCATAGTATGGTTCGAGTTCTCTGAATGTAACGTCCATGCTGACAAACATCTTCCGTTCGACTAGACTCCAACAGGCATATCCCTTCTGAGTCGCCGTGTAACCGACAAAGACACATTTAACTGCCTGAGGATCCAGTTTGCCAACGCCTGGCCTATTATCTTGGACAAAGCACACACATCCAAAAACTTTCGGTGGAACAGTGTATGTAGTTGCCCCAGTAAGCATCTCCAACGGTGTCTTCCAGTCCAATACTTGAGATGGCATTCTGTTGATGAGATAAGAGGCTGTCAATATAGCCTGCCCCCATAAGTGTTTCGGGACATTCATAGCCAGCATCATCGTCCGTGCGACTTCTAGCAGGTGTCTGTTCTTTCGTTCAGCCACACCATTTTGTGCCGGAGTATAAGCACATAAAGTTTGATGTAGTATTCCATGAGTGAAAAAATACTCAGCAACCCGCTTATTAGTATACTCCGTCCCATTGTCAGACCGAAAACACTTAATTTTAGCGCCATATTGTGTTTCCACCCGTCGATGAAAGTCCGAAAGGCCTCAAGGACGTCACTTTTATTCTTCATAAGGTAGACCCATGTCACGCGGGTATAACAGTCAATAAAGGTGACGAACCATCGAAAACCGTTAATTCCGGTTGTAGGACAAGGGCCCCATACGTCCGAATGTATCATGTCAAAAGCAGCTGAACTCCTATTCCCCGAGCTCACATACGAGCTTCTGGTATGTTTTCCCAACTCACAAGCATCACAAAATAACTTCTCTTTATCAGCCCTTTGATATAAGGACGGATACATTCGACTAATAACTTGAAAAGAGGAATGACTGACACGCTGGTGGTGGAGTAGCAAGTCGGCTTCAACACTGCGACAGGAAGCTTCTGGTGGTGCGGCTGCGACCAAGGATGCTAATGCGTTGTCCAGTCCAGTCCTGTCTAAATACCACAGCCCCTTATGCCATAGGCCAGTCCCAAGTCATCGTCCTGTCCCCTTCTCCTGAAAAGTCACCGTAGGAATGTCAAAGGAAACAGTACAGTTAAGATCAAGTATAATGGCACTAATGGACAGAAGATTGACTGGAAAAGATGGAGCATGTAAGACATTGGTTAGAGTGATGGAAGGGGTGCATGCGACAGTGCCTTTACCCACTACAGGGCTGCATGTACCATCAGCAGTCTGAATACTCTCCGGCAATGGTAGGTGAGTATAGTTCTGAAACGCACCACGGAATCCTGTGACATGGCGAGATGCCCCAGAATCCATTATCTATCCTGGCTGATGGACAGATGCAAGAGCACGTGCAGGATTACCGGTGCTGGTTTGGGCAAAGCAAGTGATGAGATCCCCCGAGGTAGAAGACGCCCCAGGACTGTCGGCTGAACCCAGCTTTGTGCCTCGCAACTTCTCAAGGAACTCCCGCTCAAGCGGGGTTATTTCAGCCAGTTGATTCTCTCCCCCGTCCTCTACCAGATTCGCTTTGTGTCCTCCCCGTCTACCAGCATATCCTCCTCTACTACCACGTCGGCCTCCACGACCCCGTCCTCGATCAGTAGACTGATTTTGCAAGGGTTTTGGACAAAATCGGATGAAATGTCCGGAGTCACCACAATTGTGGCAAATACCACCAACAGATGGAGGTTGATTGAAGGCAGCAAGGGCAGACTTTTCAACCGCGGCTCGCTCCCCCTGGTAGGAGTCCTTGTTGGGCATCAACTTCAGTCGAGCTTCTTCCTGTGTCATGACGGCTATAGCTTCTTCCAAGGTCGGAAGCGTGGGTTGGGATAGGAGGATATTCCGTCTCTGCTCAAATACAGGGTGTAGACCCTTCAGGAATTTTATCATACGCTGCCGGAAAATATAAGCCAAGAACGTCTGAAAGTACTTCGCGAATGCCGGTTCGACTTGTGCATCTTCCATCCCAAGAGAATCATAATGATCCAGATCAGACCAGTACTTCTTCAACAGGGCTGCGTACTCAGAGATGGTATGTTCGTCTTGGGCCACCCTATCGAGTTCATCTTGCAGTTGAAAGACTCGCATAGGGTTGCCGGAGCCAGAGTACATATCTTTTAGAGTTTGCCATATATCAGCAGCAGCCTCCATTGCCTCGACATTGCCCGACACCTGGTCGGTTAAAGAGGCAGTCAACCACCCAGCCACGACGTTGTTGACAATCTCCCAAACAGCAAACTCCTTGGCGGAGTGATCGGCCGGCGCCTTGGCTTGGCCAGTGACATAGCCAACCAAGCCACGTCCCTTCAGTGTCCGCATCGCCTGTCGCGACCACTTTAAGTAGTTGGACGTTCCTTCCAACTTCGTCTCCAGCTTCTCCAATTTCCCCATTTTGTAAGGAGACGGATCCACATCAGTATGGATCACACGTGGGGTTACCTCGGTTAATCTCTTTGATAAGATATCATCAACCAAGGCCTTCATCTCGTCGGCCGTCAGTTTGCCACTGATCGAATCCATGGCTGCTTCAACTGTGAACCCTATTCGTCGTCTTCGCCGGCTTCTTCGACGTCGGAGTCGGCAACTTCTCCAACTTCGTCGTCGTCTTCGTCTTCGTCGTCTTCTTCGACGTCACAGACTTTACGAATGCGCTACTAACTTGGCCAGCACCGGCACGCGCATGTAAAGTGAACACGTCAGGACACCAGAGAAGACATGATCAGTCTCCGTATAGATCCCGATGTGAAGGAGGAATAACAAAATAAACATTTGTTAGTTCCAAACGGCGCAATCTAGGAACAAAGTCGGTGCAAATAAAGAATTTGACATCTCGACTGTCTTCGAAATACGCCGTTTTTTTTTTCTTGACGGCTAGGGTAGGGTTAGGGTTTGGATGGGGCTGCTAGGGCTAGGGTTAGGGTTCCATGTCAAGAGAGGCTAGGGTTATGGTTAGGGTTAGGGTTTCCATGTCAAGAGGAGGGGGGCGGGGTGCTGCTGGGAGGGTGCCGGAGGGGGGGGGGGGCGGGAGGGTGCTGGAGGGGGGGGGGTCGGGGGGTCGGGGGGTCGGGCTGCTGCGAGGGGGGGGGTCGAGGAGGGGGGGGGGGGCGGGCTGCTGCGAGGGGGGGGGGTCGAGGGTGGTCGGCTAGGGCTGCTGCTCGGGGGGGGGGGTCGGGGGGGGGGGGTCGGGGGGGTCGGCTAGGGCTGCTGCGAGGGGGGGTCGAGGGGGGGTCGGGGGGGGTCGGCTAGGGCTGCTGCGAGGGGGGGGGGTCGAGGGGGGGTCGGTTAGGGCTGCTGCGAGGGGGGGGTCGGCTAGGGTGGTGGAGCGGCTAGGGGGGGCTGGAGCTCGCGAAGGGGTCGGCTAGGTCGGGGGGGGGGGGGGGGGGCGGCTAGAGAGAGAAGTTTTTTTTTTGTGGAGAGAGAGAGAGAGAGAGTTATGGCTCTGATACCATGTAGAAAATAATAGTTGGATTGATTTTATTGATGGACTACTTCACTACTTATAGGGAGTCTAGCTCCTCTACATACTACATATTCCGATGTGGGACTAAAAGTCCCTTATTGACTCTCAACAAGTATCAAAGCCAAAATATGTGCACTAGTATTCTGGTGGTATACTGAAATTTATACAAAGTTTCCAACAACTTTCTGTGGCACAAATTTTGAGACCACAATATACTGGCGGTAGTGTAGCATTCGCTTCTTAAGAAATCCTAATTAACTCATTAACAATACATGCAACATGGTATTGGATATTGAATGGTTTTTTATTTCATCAGATATACCGGGACGGCCTTAAAACTCAGTACAACCTATAACTCCTTCGTTTGGACTTAGAACAATAATATGACTCTAGATAATTATAGTAAATTATTGGATATTTTTAGAAATTTTCTGTTAATTAAAAACTCATAAAGTACTAGAAAATGATTTATAGACGAACTCTAGGGATTATCATTTGAAAAGTTTACCTTAGAATAGCTTGAAACTTGACAACTAGGATTCTAATAGCCTATACTAATATCTAGAACTTTAGGAAATTTTCTAAGACCATTTGGTATTTTTCTAGGGCCCAATTTTTTAAGAATTAAATAAGCTGTTTAAATTTATTTATGGAAATTAAAAACCTTTTTCTAAAATAATTGTCCGGTGGGTCGGGCTGGAATGCTAGTCCCAACCGCCCGCTGACTTAGTCAACTGCTTTTGACCGTTGATCCAACATACGATTATATTACAGCCATTGGATCAAGCTGTACCTGCACCCATGACCGCATCGACCTAGCTTTCGCCTCTGCACTGAGCCGTTCAACCTAGCTCGCTGGATCCCCGCTGCCTATATATACTGTTATATTTGATTATCTTTGGATTCTTTTTCAATTCTGATTTTTCTAGGAGCCTACCCTGACTTCAAAACTCTCGTTCTTCCAATGTCTGATTGACCTCAAACAAACGTCAAAAGTTTTGTAATCTTTGCTCTTCCCTCTGGATGGCGTGATCGTCAATTTGAAGTCTGTGCATCATGTGCGAGCCCCGATGAAGCCAGCAGCCCTGTTTTCCGTACTGTCCGTTGGATCGATGATCTCTCTTGATCGCTAATTCCCTGATAAGATTTACTTCAACATGTACTTTTTGGTAATTTTTAGCAATCGTTTTATGGATCAATATACTAGAAATGTGCGTCTATACTAGAATTTTGTTTGGGTTGTATCTCGAAATCGTGCATCAAAATATTGATCTACCGATTCCAGCACACTTGTGCCACTAAAATCTTCAATATTATCGGAACAGATCGTGGTTTCATAACAGTTGACTTATGGACAAAGTTTCTTGCCTCGAATTGTGATTTGCGAATTTCAAAGTAAACCTTAAACCTTCCTGTTTTAGATTATTAAAATCAGAATATAGATTGTTTAGAATAACTTAGATCTAGTAACTTGTGGGTTGCGATTATTGATTTTGGATAACCTTGGATAGCTCATAGCTACTGAGTTGGTTTCTTATTCGTCTCCACCGATCAGGAAAGTACAATACTTAAACGACTCTACTTAAAGTTTTTCATATATTACCATGTGATTCATGATTAGTAAGTGTTATCATGTTTTTGCCTATCATTACTGTCATATTAACTTGATGCTCACATATTTCTGAGAGTATTCTAGTATTTTTATATTGAAAAGTTCCACATGTTTCTGGTATTGATTCTCGTGACTCTCGTGATGTAGTAGTGAGTGCGGTATAGGAAGAACGACTACTAGGTACATGTACTATGATCCAGTTACGTACTCATGATCATGTGAGTACGAGTTACATATACCCTCACTATGTCCGAATCATCCCATGCAGTCCACCTGTTGAGTGTCCCTCAAACACACTTTACAAGCACTTCGTAGCTTTTCCATTTTCGTTATACTTAAGTTTGATACACCATATATATTTTTTTTTGGAATAAGGGTGAATTTATTCCTCGCATGTAGCGGAAAAGGTATTACAATACATAATATAACAACTTCCCATGCCCCACATTATAATATTATGGGGCCATTACTGATACATCGAATTCTATGTTATGTAGAATTCCAATAGGGGGGTAGTCAAGTCCTCGAAAATACGTCTGTTCCGCTCCTTCCAGATGTGCCAAACGGACGCGGCGAGACGAACTCTGGCTCTTCTGTCCCACCCCGGATCCCGGTCTCTGTGATCTCGGATCCAGCTGAGAATGCTCCGGATGTCTCTATCCACCCCAACTCCTCCTCTCAGCTGCGCGCACTGCTCAGTCCAAATGTGCCAGGTCACCGGGCATACAAAGAAGAGATGCCCCATAGATTCTTCCTCCTCATTACATAGCACACATGTGGTATCCGGGATCTGCATCCCAAACCTGAGGAGTCTGTCTCTCGTCATCAGTCTACCCCGAAGAAGTCGGTATGCACATAGTTGTATTTTTTGGGCAACCCCCTTGCCCCAAATGAAGTCCACCTCCTCAGCCCGGTCGTGATGGGTCCGAACCAAGTCGTAGCAGCTACGAAAGCATAATAGGCCTGACCCGCCCCTCGTACCTGGGCCGGTCCAGCTCCAGGAATCCTCATGCTGGCTAGCGTCAATAGTAATAAGACGAATCTCCTCGGCAAGCGGAGCGGTATATGGATATCCTTCTGGCCTCCAAACTCCATCTCTGATGATCCGACTGCATGTGAGCCCCCTGCCTACTTCTCTGTCCAGCTGACCTCCCAATAGCTCGAGCAAGGATCTGGAACCCAACCAAGGGTCTAGCCAGAGGTCGGTAGTCGTCCCATCCTTCATGTTCCTGCAGATAGCGGTCTGAAGCACCGGTCGACACCTCAGAATGGCCTTAAACGTGATCGAGAAATTGTTGTCTATCCTGCAGGCCCAGAAGTTAGTCCTCCTTAGGTATCTGTTCGCCATCCATTCCGCCCAGAGCGACCCCCCCATGATGAATCTCCAGGCCATCTTCACACAAGCTGCCTTCCTGACCGCCTGGAGAGGCCTCAACCCCACTCCTCCTTCCTCCCGAGGCCGACATAGCTGGTCCCAGGAGATCTCATGCATCCCTCCCCTCCAGATGAAGTCAGCACAGATGGCCTTCACTTTTCGAATAGTAGCCGTAGGGATCTGGATAGACTGGAGCCAGAACATCGTGATGCCCGCAATAACCGAACGCACCAACTCAATCCGTCCGCCGAATGATAGACCCGCAGCTTGCCAGCCTTCCACTCTCCTCTGAGCAAAATCCACCAAGCTGTGACAATCCTGCTCTCTGGCATAGTTGACCGTCAGCGGGACCCCCAGGTATTTCACTGGAAGCTTGCTTCTGTCCACTCCCAAGGCGAAGGCTCTCTCCTCCTGCTGTGTACACTGGCAGTTGAAGTAGACTCTGCTTTTCTTCCTGTTTAACTGGAGCCTAGATAGCCGTCCGAACTCCTCCATAATGTCAGAGAGCGCTCTCATTCCCCGCATGGAAGGCTGGAGAAGCACTAATAAGTCGTCAGCATAGATCAAATGGGATACAACCGGACTCACCAACCGGAAGAGGGGAACGATCCTCTTGCTATGCACTGTCGTATCCATCATGCAAGTAAAGTACTCCATCATCAAGGTAAAAAGATACGGGGAGAGGGGGTCACCCTGCCTCAACCCCCTGTTGCTCCTGAAGTAGCCATGCGGCGTGCCCTAGATGAGGACTGAGAAAGTAGGGGAGCAAATGCACTCCCTCACCCTCGCAACCTACCTCTCGTCGAACCCCATGGCAAGCATCAAGTGGAACAGGAAGTCCCGGTTGACCGTATCATAAGCTTTCCGGAGGTCAAGCTTCACACAAGCCTTCATCCCCCCAGGTTTGCTGAACTCCCTCACCATCTCATGAGCTAGCAGGCTGTGCTCCGCTATCGACCGGCCCTTGATGAACGCTGCTTGATTCTGGGACACCAATCCCTGCATAATCCCCTCCATACGCCTGCACATAAGATGAGTGATAATCTTGTAAAGAAAATTACAGCAAGCAATGGACCGAAAATCTGCAAGTGAGGTCGCTCTCTCTTTCTTAGGAACCAGCATCAAGAATGTGTGGTTCATCTCCTTCAGAAGCCTGCCCTTCACAAAGAACTCCTGGACTGCCGCCAGAACCGGGGCCTTAAGCACACCCCAATGTCGCTTAAAGAACCCTGAAGAGAAGCCATCAGGCCCGGAAGCTTTGTTGGGATTAGCCTTCATCACAATGTCTTCCACCTCCTCCATCCTCACTGGTGCCAAAAGCAGACTGTTCCCATGGCGGGACACCAGTCTCTTCGTTACAAGGGCTGGAAACGTGCTAGTGTAGTCCGTCTGCTGATATAAGTCAGTGTAAAATCTGACGGCCTCCTCCTGAATCTCTACCGGGTCCCTCACAAGACGTCCCTCAACATTCAGAAGCCTGGGGATGTTGTTCCGGTGCTGACGGGTGCGGATCACATCGTAGAAGAATTTGGTGCAGCGGTCTCCATCTTTGAGCCAGGTACATTTAGCCCTCTGTGCCGCACTAATCTCCTCCTGCAGTCTCATGGTGCTGACCTCCTCAATCAGGATCTTCTCCTTAGCCGCCAGCTCTCCGTTCAGAATGTCATCTTGGAGGGCCACCTGAGTGTCCCGAAGTTCGGCTTCTTTATCCGCCAGAGAAGTCCGCGGTCTCGCCTTCACCCACCCCCTGATGGCCCGCTTGAGCTGTTTGAGTTTGTGAACCATGCGGAACTGAGCCGTGCCTTCCCGGAAGTGCTGCATCTCTCCTGTAACCACCTCCTCATATCCAGCCAACAGATACCAGCTGTTGTTATACCGAAACGGCCTCGCTCTCAAGGTGGATCTCTCACAGAGGCCAACCCGGATAGGAGAATTGTCGCTATTACCCGCCGCAAGACCTTCCGCCACCGAGTTCGGAAAGCATCTGAACCACTGACTATTGCCCAAGGCCCGATCCAACTGACAAGCAATCCGATTCTGAGTAGCCTTGTTGTGCCAGGTCCAAATATGTCCATCTCGCTCCAGCCCTCCCATCCCTGACATAAGCAGACACCTCTGGAAGTCATATAAGATCGAGTCCGGAACAGGGCGACCTCCAACCTTCTCTTGACGAAGCAGCATAGCATTGAAGTCCCCCATGATGAGCAGAGGAAGATGCATGTTGTCCGCCATAAGACCCAGATACACAATGTCCTCCCACAGAGCCTCCCGGAGTTTTCGGTCATTGTGCCCATATACAGCACCCAGGAAGAACCGGAACCCACCTTTGTTCTCGAAAGTAACGCCGATGAGTTGTTCTGATTTATGGATCTGCACCCCCTCCAAGCTACCTTTGTTCCACCTAACCCAGATCTTTGCCATACCGTAAAGATCTAAGTTGTGAATGTGATCCCAGTTTGCCGGAGTCCTACGCGAGAGCATAGCGGCCCCTATAATCTTGGTCTCCAGCAGGATAGCAATGTCACACGACTCTCTCCTCAGAACCCCTCCAATCTCCCTCCATCGTCCAATGGAACACCCCCCTAATGTTCCATGCAAGGACCGACATCTAATTAATAGATGAGGGGTCCCCATGGAACTCGTCTGGATCGACACTCGAGGGAAGTGTCTCATCCGCCTGATCAATGACCGCATCTACCATGGAAGAAGGAGCAAGATGGGCTTGAATCCTGCTAAGAGTAAGTTTCCAGTCAGGATTGTCTTCAGTCTGGTCATCCATATCCCTCGCCTGAGGGATATCCTCCCGTGTGGCCGGAGTGTGCCTTTTCCTGCTGCTGTATACCATGATCGTCGGGGAGGCCTCCATCACCATCTGACCACTACCAGCCGCGCTCATACCCCTGGTCACGATGGTCCTCCATTGTCTGAACGGGACCAGTGCACCCTGCGTGCTCTCATGTCTCTGCGGTGATCCTGACTCCAGCCTCCTATCGACCTCCATCACTGTGTCCTCCTCTATACGTCTGTCTGGCTCCGTCTCCCTAGGTAAGTGACTGGAGGCCGTCTCCTTCCCCGGTGCCTCCGTCTGAACCGCCTGTAGCCTAGCAGTCTCCTTCCTCTTGTATTTGCACGCACTAGTAGTGTGCCCAAAGCACTCGCAGTAAGAACACATGGGAGGGACCCAGTCATACTCCACCGCCTGTGTCAGAACCTCCCCAGACGGTACCTGATACTCAAGCATACTCGGTAGCTCCGAGCCCGCCTTGATCTCCACGAAGACCCTGGCATACATCAGTCTGGTACGAAAGGTAGTAGCCTCGTCTGCTTTGATCGGCTTCCCCACAAGGCTGGCAAGTCTCATGAGAAGCGGAATGCTCCAATACTTTACGGGAAACTCAGGGAATCTGACCCAGATGGGAATAGCGTTCAGCACCTCCTTCTCACACCTCAGCTCCGGCGTCCACTCCTTCAATATAATGAGTCTCCCATCAAATGACCAAGGCCCTCCCTGTAGGATCCTGGACACATCCTCCGCTAATCCAAATTTGACATAATAGAACCCGTTCTCCCGAAAGAAGAATTCCATGCTACCTTTGGGTCTCCAGATACGTTCCGCATAACCCCGAATTTGGCCATAGAATGACTTGTTTCCTAACAAATACAGCACCAGGGTGTTCTTCCAGAATTCTGAAATCACCGCTATTTCTTCGACGGGAAAATACGTCCAAAGCCCTCCTCCAACCGACATCGGTGGGACAAACTCCATCGACATCGGACTTTTCGTAACCACTGGTGTGCAGACCTCCTTCCATGACCGAGGCCTCTGCTCCTTAACGTACGTCCTGGTCGGGGGGTTCACAGGACCGGGCTTGTCCTGCCGGTATCAGTAGCAATACCCTTAGCCTTCTCGGCCGCCGTCGCCTTTGGCCTCTAACCCGAAACAGAGCGCACCGTACCTCCACCACGACGGCAGGGATCCACTGTGCCGATCGAAGATCGGTTCCCATGATTTCCTGTTCCCGCCTGCCCTGAAACTTGGGTCTGGGCCCTTCGCCGTCCTCCAGCCCGTCTTCTCGAGTAGCGGCGTTGCCAAGGATCATTCTTTTTGCGGATTTCACCGAGAATAATCCGGTAGCGGTATGCTTCCATTGTAGCTTGTCGGCGTCCGGCCCCAACTTCAGCCTGCTACGACGGATGCAGTCGACCGCCTCTGGACCGGCCCAGATTCGGACCTTGTTCCAATTCCAGTTGTTGTCGGAGGGGTCCCACATATCCTTGATAGAGCTATTCCTGGGTGCGGCTGACAGGTTGGGGAGCAAGGAGTCTCCAACCCACCGTTCATGAAATGTCGATGAGTCGCCGTTGCCTATGTGAAGGAGGATCTCAGGTCTCTTCCGATAAGAATGCGACGCCAAGCCGCTGAGGATCTGCTGTTGGAGATAGCTGTCGACGAATGGATGCGCTTGTAAATATCTGGCCTTCATGAACCTCGACCATAAGTTCTGACCCGAGCGCAGCTTCCACCACAGTTTCATAGAAAATGCGTTAACGATGTTGGAAAGTTTGGTGAATCCCAGGCCCCCCTCTCTTGTCGGGCGAGCCATGGTATCCTAACTGGCCCAATGATGCTTATCCTGGCCTCCGCTGTGCCCCCAGAGGAAGTGGCTGAAGATGCTTTTGATGGAGGAAAGGACTTTCTTGGGGGGGGGGGAGCACGCTGCTAGGGTGTAGATGGGATGGAGGTGAGGACGTGATTGATGAGAATGATCTTGCCGCCCGGAGACAGAGTAGCGTTATGCCAGCCCTCGAGTTTTCCCTTGACGCGGTTGATCTGGTTCTCAAAAATACCGGTGTTGGATTTGCCATACACTAGAGGACAACCAAGGTAGTGGATAGGGGGGTGCTTGATGGGGAAAGAGGTGATGTTAGAGAGACTGACCGCGTGCTCTCTCTTGATGTTGTGATGGGTGTAGATGATACTCTTATCCGGATTTACTTTCTGTCCCGAGCATCTGGTGTATCTCTGAAGCGTGTTATGGACCACTTCCATCGATCCGTTGTCCCCTGATGAGAAAATAAGAATATCGTCGGCGAAAGCCAGGTGGGTGATGATCGGGCACTCGCTAGCGGTGTGATAGTGCTGGAAGTTCGGGATGGTAGCCATCTTGTTATGATTTCTGCTCAAGGAGTCCGCCGTGATGATGAAGATGGTGGATGATAAAGGGTCTCCTTGCCTAACTCCGCGGGTCGATTTGAAGATTCCGTCTGCCTGACCGTTGATAATAGTAGAGAACTACGAGTTGCTGATCGATCTCCACACAATGTTGGTCCAGGTTTCTGAGAAGCCGAAGGTCCTGAAGACCCAGATCATAAATTGCCAGTCCATTCTGTCGTAGGCCTTCTCCATATCCAGTTTGATGGCTATGTTGCCTACTCTGGCCGGGAACTTCATGTATGTGATAAGCTCTTGGGCCAGCATGATGTTATCTTGGATATTTCTCCCTTTGACGAAGCCACTCTGCTCATCCGAGATGATCTTGGGGAGAAGATCGGACATTCGCGAGGCTATGATTTTGGATATGATTTTATTCGTGAAGGTGCAGAGACTGATAGGGCGGAAATCCCGAAATGTCTCCGGATTGTCTTTCTTCGGGATGAGAATCAGATTGGTGCTTGAGATGGCTCTAGGGTAGGTAGCACCTTGGAGGAAAGTGGTGGCCGCTTTGTGAATATCTGATTTGATGATATCCCAGCAAGTGCGAAAGAAGACCCCCGTGAATCCATCAGGACCGGGCACGCTGTGCTCGTCTAGGGCCCAGACTGTATCTTTAACCTCCTGCTCGGACGGGGGTTGCTCTAATCGAGTGTTGTCGGCGTTGTTAATAAGTTGGGGGATAGCCTCCAGAAATGTGGTATCTCTGTGAACCATATCCTTGGAGTAGAGCCGCGAATAGAACTTTGCGGCTTCAGCTTGGATTCCCTTTTGGTCGGAAATACATCTCCCGTTCTCATCAGTAATCTGGTGGAGGGTGAGTTTCTGTCTGCGACCGTTAACACAGGCATGGAAGTAGCTCGAGTTTTTGTCCCCCTCGCTATCCCATTTCAGCCTAGCTTTTCGCTTCCAGAAGTCGGTCACGACTTTCAGTCTGAATTTGAGAATGACTTTGGTGAGGTTGAGGGCGTTCCTGGAGGCGGGCGATCTGTCGATCATGAACCTGAGTTCGGCGCGAGTAACGTCATCCTCCGCAACCCGAATATCTTGAAAGATATCCCCATATGCTTGCTTGCTCCAGACGGCCAGGGCTTTTCTCGTGGCCTTGAGCTTGTTGGTGACTTGGGTAAGAGGATCCTGGGAATCTGAGCTGTTCCACGCTTCTTTGACGACGTCCAAGAATTGGGGATGCTGGCACCAGAAGTCCAAGAAGCGGAAGCTCTTAGTTGGCTGGTTCGACGTGCCGGTAATACTTACGAGCAAGGGGGCGTGGTCGGACTCGGTAGTTTTGAGGTGTGAGAGCTTGGATATCGCTCCCATACTCAGCCATTGGGCGTTCGTTAAAGCCCTGTCAAGCCGGGAGTATTGCCGATGTTCGCCTTCGCGCATATTGCACCATGTGAAGGCGTTGCCCGAGAACGGGAGTGGGGTGAGGTGGGAGTTGAAAATAAAGTTGTTGAAATCCTGTATGCTCGAGTGTGGAGGCGGGCGGCCGCCGGTCTTCTCTTCTCTGCAGGTGATAGCGTTGAAGTCCCCGATGCAAAGCCAAGGGGTGTTGAGGTGTTGTTGGTTGATGTACAGGAGATCGTCCCAGAGATGTTTGCGATCACCTATATCGCAGCTGCCGTGAACCGCCGAAAGAATCGTGCGGTTGGGGATTAACGAGTGTTCAATCCAGCACGAAAGGGCTTGCCCGGAGTCCCGGATGACTCCGATCTTGACGTCTTTCGAGCTGAGGATCCAAATGTCGTTGCTACCAGCGATGGCCGACTGAAATCCTAGCTGTAGCTGGATGGACTTGAGTCTGTTGTATGGTATTTTGGGTTTGATGATAATCAATATGTCGATTTTGTGGGTTTTCTTGAGGCTGGTGACTCTCCTCATGGTAGGTTTGTTCGCCAGGCCGCAGATATTCCAGGAGAGGATGTTCAGCATTAATGGTGCTTGGGGGGGGGGGGGGGGGTTGGTTGGTCCTCTTGGAGGCTGACCTTGTATGCATTGTCGGGGACTTGGTACCCCCTTTCTTGTCTGCTGTCCTCGAGGCGGTAGACGTCTCACCTCCGGTGGATGAGCTTGGGATGTATATATATATATATATATATATATATATATATATATATAAACATTTGAAGACTATATATTCACGTATCAAAATGAATAACATGACTAGCATGAATAATAAAAGTATCATGATTAATAGATATATAATATATATATATATATATATATATATATATATATATATATATATAAGTATATATATAATATAAAAAATATATAATATAATATATATATATATATATATATATATATATATATATATATATTTGGAAAAAGGGTAAATTTTATTCCAAAGCAATGCAATAATCGTACAACATACAATCAAAGTGGGTCTCCCACTCATCAATTCCCCATAGCATTTGCATCAAATTCATTGTTATGGAGAATGCCCACCGGAGGGGTGACCATCCCCTCAAATATCCGACGGTTTCGTTCCCGCCGGACATGCCAAACTGAAGCAGCCAGTCGAACTCTGGCGGTCCGGAACCAGTCCTCCCCTCGACCCCTACTATCCCGGATCACCGTGATGATGTCCCCAATACCCTTCCCGGAGTCGCATCCTCCCAACACTCTACTCTGCTCCTTCCAGATCTGCCAAGCCAGGCCACACTCGAAGAAGATGTGCCTTATAGATTCTTGTTCCAGACTGCAAAGCACACACTTGGGATCTGGAACCGGCACTCCAAATGAACTCAAACGATCCCTAGTCAAAAGACGGCCCAGTAGAAGTTTGTAGATACAAAGCTGCATCTTTCTGGCCAGACCCTTGCACCAAACGAACTCGCAGTCAGAACTCTGAGGAAAGGTGCGCCGGATGAGATTGTAGCAACTCCAGAATTGGAACTCCCCAGTTCCCGGAGACGTTCCAGTCGGCTCCAAAATCCGCCGATCAGCAGGCAAGCCCGGATCAATGGCAATAGTACTAATGATCCCACCAAGCTCCTCGGTAACTCCTGCCTCCACTCTCCGTCGCGAATGATCCGACTACACGTCAGGTCCCGCCTGTCATCCTGATGTGTTTGGGCTCCTCTGATGTCCAGTAGCGAGCCCCGATCTATCCAAGGGTCCCGCCAGAGGTCCGTTCCAGATCCATCCTTCATGGCCTTCCTGATAGCAGATTTAAGAATCCTCCTGTGTCTCAAGACAGTCTTGAATGTGACAGAGTGATTGTTGTCAGTGGCACACGTCCAAAAGTTGTCCTGCTTTACGTATCTGCTATGTATCCAGTCAGCCCAGAGAGACCCCCCGTTGATGAATCTCCATGCCAGCTTAAGCGCGGAGGCCTCCTTAATCTCCAGCAACGGCCTAAGCCCCACTCCTCCCTCATTCCTGGGACGACAGAGGTGCTCCTAGGAGATCGCATGCATACCCCCCTCCAAATAAAATCTGCACAGATCCGCTCCACTTTCCTAACAGTGGCAACAGGAAGGAGGATGGATTGCAGCCAGAAATGAGCTACAGTCGTAATCACCGATCTGACCAGCTCGATGCGTCCTCCAAATGACAATCCAGCGGCTTGCCAACCTTCCACTCTCCTCTGGACGTACTCCACCAAACTATGGCAGTCCTGATCCCGCGCATAGTTGACCGTGAGAGGTACTCCTAAGTAACGTACCGGAAGATCACTCCTTTCGATACCTAGCACATCAGCCCGCTCCTCCTTCTGGGGACATAGGGAGCTGAAGTACACCCGGCTCTTCTCCCTGTTCATCTGAAGGCCCGAGAGAGAATACAACTCTCCCATAATCTCTGCAAGCGTCTGCATACCCTCCATCGATGGCTGGATGAACACCAAAAGATCATCAGCATATATGAGGTGAGTGACTGGGGGATCCACCCTCCGAAACAATAGGACCAGCCTTCCTCGGTGCACTGCTAGGTCCATCAGGCATGTAAAGTATTCCATAACAAGCGTGAACAGGTAGGAGACAGGGAATCACCTTGCCTAAGCCCACGATTGCTCTGGAAGTACCCATAAGGAATGCCCTGGATAAGGACAGAGAAAGTAGGGGACGTGATGCACTCCCGGATCAATACAACCTAGTGGTCCCCGAAACCCATGGTGGACATCAGATGGCAGAGAAAGTCTCGATTGACCATGTCATACGCCTTCCTCAGGTCCAGTTTCACGCATGCCTTCTCCCCTTCGGGTTTGCAAAAGCCCCTCACCATCTCATGAGCCAGGAGGCTGTGCTCAGAAATCGACCTCCCCTTGATAAATGCAGCCTGGTTCGGAGATACCAAGTCCTACATGATCCCCTCCATCTGCCGGCACATAAGATACGTAATTATCTTATAAAGATAATTACAGCACGCAATAGGTCTGAAGTCCGCCAGCGCTGTCGCTCCCTCCTTCTTTGGCACCAAGGTCAGGAAGGTATGGTTCAGCTCTTTCAGCAGCTTCCCTTTGGTGAAGAATTCCTGTACCACCTCTAAGACCTGATGCTTCAGAATGTTCCAGTGGCGTTTGTAGAACCCACTGCTAAAACCATCCGGTCCGGGAGCCTTGTTGGGATCCGCCAGCTTGACAATAGCTTCCACCTCCTCTAAAGTAACAGGGGCAAGAAGAATGCTATTCCCATACGGAGTCACCAATCTCTTCGTAACTATCTCTGGGAACACAGACAGGTAGTCAGTCTGGAAATATAGCTCAGAGTAGTACCTGACCGCCTCGCCCTGGATCGCAGCCGGCTCCCCCACAAGATTGCCATCCACATCCAGAAGCTGGAAAATGTGATTCCTATGCTGTCTGGTCCGGATGACATCATAGAAGAACTTGGAGCAACGGTCGCCGTCCTTGAGCCAGAAGTATTTGGCACGCTGAGCCGTGGTAATCTCCTTCTGCAGCCACAAGATGTTGACTTCTTCAATCGGCTCATTCTCTCTTGCCACCAGGTCCCCATTGAGCATGTTAGCTTGCATGTCTTGCTGGATAGCCCGCAACTCCACCTCCTTATCTTCTAAGGAAGACTTAGGCAACCCCTTCACCCATCTCCGAAGAACCTTCTTCGTGGCCTTGAGACGACGTACCAAGCGGAACTGAGCCGTCCCATCCTGTCCGCTAGTAAGCCCCTCTGAGACAGCCTCCAGGTAGTCCTCCGAGAGATACCAACTGTTGTTGTACCTAAAAGGACGGGACTTCCCAGGAGACCGAGAAGTGAAGCCAACCCGGATGGGGGAATGATCGCTCGTCCCAGCAGCCAGGCCCTCCGCCAAAGTGTTGGGGAAATGTCGGAACCATTCCCCATTACCCAGAGCTCGATCAAGCTGGCACGCAACCCTGTTCCGGATCGCTTTGTTATGCCAAGTCCAGATGAAGCCTGAGCGTGACAATCTCTGGAGTCCCGCCTGGAGGAGGCATCTCTGAAAATCATATAGGATAGAGTCTGGAACTGGGCGACCGCTCACCTTCTCCCCTCGGTGCAGAAGGGCATTGAAGTCCCGGATCATAAGAAGTGGAAGGGACGACGAATCTGCAGCTGCTGCAACACGGGAGATATCGCTCCACAGGGACTCCCTTCTCCGTCTGTCGTTGTGGCCGTAGACCGCCCCCAGTAAGAACTGAAAGCCACCCTTGTTCGAGAAGGAGATGGCAATCAATTGCTCCGTCATCAAGATCAAGTCTCCATCCCAGCTCTTCGGGTTCCATCTAACCCAGATCCTGGCCATGTCACACAGAACCAGGTTGTACAGTTGGGCCCAATGGGATGGGGTCCGCCGAGCAAGAGTCTTTTCACCTTTGATCTTGGTTTCTAATAGAACAGAGATGTCACATTTCTCTCTGTGAAGCACCCCACAAATCTCTCCCCACCTCCCTAGCGAACACGCCCCCCTCACATTCCAGGCGATAATAGCCATTAATTAATGGGAGGATGGGTCCCCTGGGAAACACCCGAATCAGCACCTGGGGAATGTGCCACATCCGACGCTAATAGATCCTCCTCCATCCCAGTCGGAATGGCCTGCTAGGGAACGCCTGAGAGAGCACCAGCGCCCAGGCAGGGTTGTCAACACACACTGCCTCCTCTCTGTCAGTAGGAAGCCCCACCTCCCTGGAGGGGCCGTCACTCAGCGGCCCAACAGCACGTCGCTTCCTACAGTAGACCTGCCCCTCAGCCGCCCTGCCACCCCCTCACGCCTCGATCCCCGACGCCACCATGCCTCTAGTAATCATACTTCTCTGCCCCGGGCAAGTGGTCAACTCCCCACTCGTGGAGGCTAGCTGGGTAGAGACAATGAGGCTCATCCCGCCATCACTCACTGGATGTGTAACCCCTCCCACCAAGACCTCCACTCCACTGTCATCTCTGGAATCCATGTCATAGGGTGAGTCAGGAGCCTCACTAAGGGGAGCAGTAGGCTCCATCGGAGGTCCAACCGCCGAGTAAGTACTGGCCAGATGCCCAAAACAGGTACAGCATGAACAGGTAGGTGGGACCATTCGTATTCCACCCTCTGGGTTAGTACCTCTCCAGAAAGAATTTCATATTCTACCATCTTCGGTAACTCCCCCCCCAGCCCGAATCTCCATAAAAATCCTGGCATACATCAACCTCGACCGAAAGACAGTAGCTTCATCCGCCTTGATCGGGGTGCCCACCAAGCTCGCCAGACGCATCAGCAGAGGGATACTCCAGAACCGGACAGGGAACTCAGGAAAGCGAATCCATACATGGATGGCATTCAGGACTTCCCTCTCACATCTAATATCCGGGGTCCATTCCTTCAGAATGATAAGCCTGCCATCGAACGTCCAGGGGCCGCCTTGGAGGATTCGTGCGACATCCTCCGTCAGACCAAACTTCACATAGTAGAAGCCGTTCTCGCGAGCAAAGAACTCTATACTCCCCTTCGGCTGCCATATACGGGCTGCATAAGCCCGGATCTGTCCGTAGAACGTCTTGTTGCCTAGGACGTACAAAACCAGAGTGTTCTCCCAGTATGTTGTTACCTTCTCTATCTCCTTCGCAGGGAACGAGGCCCGGAAACCCCTCCCTGCCTTGATTGGCGGCACATACTCCATCGAAGTGGGAGTTTTCGGCCCCACAGGTTTGCAGATATCTGCCCAAGACCTTCCAGCCGGCTGTGTATTCGCCCCATGTAGCCCGGGGACCCCCTCCGGGAGGTGAGACCGATGTCCCTGATCGCCGAGATCGACCACCTTACTCTTCCCCTTATCTGCCACGGTCGTCTTTAGCCGCCAGCCCATCGACCTCCCTGCAGACACCACAGGGCCACGGGCCGATGGCCGCACCCCTGACCCGCCCTGTCGCCTATCAGCAGGATGACGATCCCTAACGTGTCCCTGTCCTCCTCCTACCTTTCTCCCGGTCTTCGCCACATGGCGACGCGTAACCGTCGTCCAACCTCCTCCCTCCATCTGGCTCCCCTGAGATCCAGATCCTGCTCCAAATTCGAAGTTAGGGGCGTTTGAGCCACCCCGCAGGATCCGATCCCCTGCCGACACCGAAACCGACCCGCTGCTGCCGTAGGGGGGCTCCGCCGCACAACGCTGGCCCGGGGGGTCCGCCCGACCCCCCATCATTGCTCCCGCCCCCCTACCGCCTGGGGGGGCACCGCCGTACGCCGCTGCTCCGGGGGGTCCGCCCGACCCCCCATCTTCGCTCCCCCCCACCGCTTGGGGGGGGGGCGCCGCCGTTCGCCGCCGCTCCGGGGGGTCCGCCCGACCCCCCCGCCTTTGCTCTCGCCACCCCCCCGACGCCTGGGGGGGACACCACCACCGACCGAGGGGGCAGGCCGGCCCCCCTTCTTCCCCGAGGTCCACCCCCCGCCGGCAAGAGGTTAGGCGGCTGCGGGGGAGGAACCCTAGCCGCACGCTCAAGATCGCCCGCTCCCTTTGCTCCCGAAGCCATTATATATATATATATATATATATATATATATATATATATATATTAATCATGATACTTTTATTATTCATGCTAGTCATGTTATTCATTTTGATACATAAATATATAGTCTTCAAATGTCCTAGTTTCATTTAGTATTTATACTTCGCTTCAATTCTGACTAGATTACATAACATGACAACTTTAGATGAGTCTTACCCAGATCTACAATGTTTTTTTTAGAGTGCGACTACTGTTCGTGATCATATTACTTCATCGGATGACCAACCATCTGGAGTTGCATACTTTCTCCTTCTTTATGCTTACAAACACTTACTTGTCGTAGCGGTTAGTTAGTGCTTTATATTTCAATGGGCTTTTTTTTTCCTGAGATAGTGATGTATATTATTTTGGAGATTTATCTTAGATTATACTTAATTGACACTTCTAGGCCATATTGTTCTACTTATTGTTTCTTGATCATTAGTTACTGTGGATGTTGTATAATGTATTGTAGACATGATTGATATTGCTATATTAATGGACATCGACAGCGAATTGCATCGTTGATGGGATTCTTAGGAGTGAATTCCATCAAACGCTCTAGGCTAACCTCTGTTGTGGAAACTTGCACATATTGGATATTTCCAGCATAGTTTTGGACCTTCGGATCTAGCATGAACGATCGGGATTGGGGATAATTTAGGGATTCTCTAATCCTAAATTATGATTTCTTAGTTTTATAAATAGAGGCTAAGAGGGATGTTCTAAGTGAGTGTTCACTGAGGAATTTCAAGGAAAAAATCCATTAAATCTACGAGGAGATCTATACTCGCTCGTAGGGCTCGTGCTTCAAGCTAGTGAAGGGAGGAGATATGTTCGGAGAGAGCTGTCTACTTCGTTTAGGAAGATCATCATGCTAGGTACGAGAGTCTAGTTGGATTGGGTTGAGTGAACTTATTGTGATCTTATGTTGGATTGGGGTTGAGTGAACTTATTGTGATCTTATGTTTCTTTCTGCTTGAGATTTCTGAGGGATTGAATCTTGGGGCAAAGGACTCAACAATACTTGTATCATCTTATCATCGAAATAGAAAATGTGATTTGTACGGGCGACGAAATCACCACATATATGGTTATCTGTTTTGACTCTTACGTAGCATGTTATTGGTTTGTTGCCTTTATGAGATTTCACTCTTGACGCTTGTGCACATGTGACCATGGGTTTGTTTCCCTTCAAAGTGGTATTAGAGATCTCGGTTTGAGAAGAAAAATGTGTAGCCATAATTACGGAGAAGATCAATATACGTATGATTACCCTTAGAGGGAAACTAGGCGATCTGGCAACGAAGGATGGAGGATTTATTCTGGTGCAATTATTTGCATGGTCCGTTGGAGGGTGAGAGCGCCAAGCTAGCATACAAGTCTGCTATTGACTGGAAAAAGACCAATCATAAACTATTGGATTCATCCGCCAATGGTTGGACGACTCAGTATTTCATCATGTTTCTATGGAGAGTTCTAAAAAGGCTTTGTGGGAGAAGCTACATTCGTTATATGAATAGAAGACAACTAGAGACAAGACATTCTTTATTCGCCAACTCGTCAACTTGAAGTACACGGAGGACGCTTCAGTAGCCCAACATCAGAATAAGGTTCAGGGCATCATCAATTAACTATCAACAAAAAAGATGGTGATCGAGGATGATCTTTAGTCCTTTATTGCTTTTGAATTTTTACTATAAATCTAGGAGACATTGGTAGTACCGGTGAGCAACTCCGTGCCAGATAGATTTGCCACAATAAAGTTTGTTAAAAACAACTTGTTGAATAAGAAGATCCGGCATAAGCAACAAGAATTGCTGTAGTAATTCGCCCTGGTTGTTTCTGACAAAAAGGTAAGCTGTAGATCACAGTCGAGAACATGAGGGAGTTGTCGGGATCTTGCGAAGGTGGATTGCAAGGGCGGCTACCATTACTTTGACGAGAGGAGCAATTTATAAGTGGGACTGCAAGAAGCTCATAGATGAAAAGACTAAAGGCAAAGACGATCGGAAGGATCTTTTGGTGATAGAAGATCCCATCATAGCAATGACCAAAGCCGTAGAACCTTGTGGCACGTGTCATGAGTCTTACCACACTACTCCATAGAGAAAGAACTTTGTGACGTACCAGAACATCATGTTTGAAGGTGTGAAGATGGGTGACAATAGGACAACGACAATTTTGGGCATCATTTATATACATGATGGCAAAACTTAGCGAGAAACTTGTCCTCAAGGGCGTTCGCCATATATTGAGTGCGCCTTAGTTTGGTATTAGCTAGGAAGCTGACAGATGATGGTCGTCACAGTATGTTTGGAAACAAATACTGGTAACTTATGAAAGGCTCTCGACTACTGGTTCGACGGAATAGATGTTGTGACATGTACAGGTTCAGACCACTGACGTGTACTGACAGGTCAAATGCATCAGATGATTGCTTGAGGTGTATCTGGCAAGGGATTGTGAATCCTCAGGGGCTTATCAGGAATGCCTTCAAGAAGATTTGAGAAATTCGAAGGATTCAGCTCACTGGGACAAAACGACGAACGGAGGTGTGTCAAAGCATGAAGGTTAGGTTGTCAATCCTATGATAGTTGGTCGGTCTCCAGGTTGGGGCCGTTCTACGCATCCGATTTTAGTGTCGGGAGGGGTGCCAAAAGTCCATGGAACATCGGTTTCAATAGTTCAAACTCGGGAAAGAGATCAAAAGGTGCAGTCAACTCAAAACACAGCATGTACACTTCCATTTACATAGTTCGGGAGGAACTGTAGGTCTTCGACGAAGTGCACTTTATACTATGTTTCTCTGCGAGAGGATGCGGGTGTGTGAAGAAGCTTTATGATAGACACGAAGGTGCACAGATAAAGGAGCTTGAATCTCGCAGTAAGTGTATTGTCCGTTTGGTTGGACCAAGCAATAAGGGAAAGCTCGACAGAATGAGTGTACGTTCCAGTAGATGGCAGTCAGAGACAGGCAATCGAGGCTCACGGTGTGGCTGATAGTCATGAATTTTGGTCTTGTCTGAATTATTGATATTGGGAAGATCCCAATTATTTGGGAGGTCTAAGGGATGGTAGCTAGAGTCGACATGCTGGATGAGAAGCTGAAGATGGAAAGAGGTACATAGCAGCCCAGGAAATTCGAGATCAGTGGCAATAGAGATCATAAATTCTGTCATGGAACGAGAAACATAGAGTATGATTGTTGAGAGCATTAATGGGCTTTAGTCCCACATCGGGTAGAATAATAGGAAGAGGGGTTAGCCTCTCCTATATATGTGTAGCTCCACTACAATAATAAATAAGCCAAGTATTCTACTAAATTTCTATTTGGTATCAGAGACTCCACAAAACCCTAACCTAGCCGCCATCCTTCTCCATCAAACCCTAACCCTAGCCCTCTTCCAACACAGCCGCCGACCCCCACCCCTTCCCCCTCCTCCCCTTCTCCTGTCGCTGACCCCTCCTCCTCCCGCCACCTTCCTTCGCCGCCGGCAACAGCCCCGCCTTTGCCACTGCTCCCACCTCCTCTCCGGCGAGCCCCCCTTTCCGCCCCGGACTCCGCCTCCCCTTCCGTCGTCGCTAGCGCCGGCCCCTGTTTCCCTTCTCCGGTCGCAACCATGTACGGGATATGAGCAGCGGCGCTCGAGGATGCCGCTGAAGGAGGAACAATAGACGTGGAGAAGAAGGTGACCAAAGGTGAAGACGGTCTCGATCTACCATCACCTTGTTGATGGAAGAGGAGAAGACGAAAATGATGGAAACGATCTACGACAAGCTGACGGCGAAAGAGATGAAGGCTTTAGTGGACGATCTCTTCTCCATGAGGCTGACCGAGACTAGTTCCCGTCCTGCACACGCAGACGTGGATCCTTCACCATACAAAATGACAAAGTTAGAGAAACTGGAAGTAAAGTTGGAGAGTACTTCCAACTATTTGAAGTAGTCGCGTTAAGCGATGCGAACTCTGAAGGCAAGAAGCTTGGTGGGCTATGTGAATGGCCAAACCAAGGCACCTGAAGATAACTCCTCACGGAAGTTTGTTGTGTGGGAAATTGTCAACAATGTTGTAGCTGGATGGTTGACAGCCTCCTTGACCGACCAAGTGTCGGGCAACGTGGAAGCAATGGAGGGCGCTGGTGATATTTAGATGATGCTGAAAGACATGTACTCAGAGACGGGCAACCCTATGAGGGTCTTCCAACTGCAGGTTGAACTTGATAAGGTGGTCCAAGAAGATCACACCATCTCTGAGTATGCGGCTCTGCTGAAGAAGTATTGGTCAGATCTCGACCACTATGATCCCATTGGTGTGGAAGATGAGCAAGTGGAACCGGCATTTACGAAATATTACCAGAAGTTCATAGAGTATATCTCGCGACAAAGGATGATGAAGTTCCTGAAGGGGCTCAACCCAGCATTCGAGCGAAGGAGGAATGTGTTACTTGCACAACCCGGACTGCCGTCACTAGAGGAGGCAATTGCTGCTATGGCACAAGAAGAAGTGAGGTTGAAGCTGATGCCTAGCACCACTAGCTCTCCGGTAGAGAAATCAGCTTTAACAGTTTTTAACCTAAACCCTTCAGGAGGGGGAGGGTGCTACAACTGTGGAGACCCAGGACACTTCATCAGATTCTGTACGAAGCATATGAGAGGCCAGTCCAACGGCCGTGGACGCGGTCGTGGAGGGCGTAGGGATGGCAGAGGAGGCTATGCCAGTGATAGAGGTAATTATTCTGGATGGCACAAGGCAAACCTGGCAGAAGAGAAAAATGAGAATCAGTCATCCGATATGACCCCTAGTGAGAGAAATACTAGAAATATAGAAAATAGCATCCATGTGGCCCTTTCTTGGATCATGCATGTAGCGACTCACTACACTCACAGCAAATGAGATATCAGGACGAGTGTGGCCCAGATAAATCAATTTGTCTACAAGTCTCTGATATCTCTCACGATCAACCGGCTCTCCTGCCTCTACCCCCAACTCATCTTTCTGATCAATTGGAGTGACTGCCGGACGACATCCCAGCATATCAGTTTTTGTGAGCAGGTCTAGTACATACTTCCTCTGGGAGAGGACGACCCCATCTCTTCCTCGAGCTACCTCGATCTCGAGAAAATACCTCATCATTCCCAAGTCTTTTGCTTCAAATTCCTTGGCAAGTTTTGACTTCAGTTAGGTAATCTCCTCCTCATCATCACATGTGATTAATATATCATCTACGTATACAACAAGGATGGTGACATGGCCTCTCGCATGTTGGAAGAAGACTGTGTGATCTGCATTAGTCTGGCTGTACCCCATGCCCATGACAGCTTTTCTGAATCTTTCAAACCATGCCTGAGGAGATTACTTAAGTCCATACAGTGATTTCTTCAGCTTGCACACCTTTCTTGTTGACTGCTTCGTGCAAAATCAAGGGGGTCTCCATGTATACTTCCTCCTGTAGATCTCCATGAAGAAAGGCATTCTTCACATCTAATTGATGAAGTTGCCACCCACGATTTGCTGCAAGAGAGACCAGGGTTCGCACAGTGCTCATCTTTGCTACAGGAGCAAACGTCTCATTATAGTCGATGCCATAGGACTGAGTGAATCCCTTTGCAACCAATCTTGCCTTGTATCGCTCTATCTTTCCTTCTAGCGTCTCCTTTATCGTGAAGACCCATTTGCATCCAACTGCTCTTTTTTCCTTCAGGTAATGAAATAAGTTGCCATGTTCTATTTCTTTCCAGTGCCCCAAGTTCCTCCAACATTGCAGCTTTTCACCTCAGATCTTTCTTTGCTTCCTGCCAACACTTAGGCAAAGAGGTGGTGTCTAACGATGCAATGAATGCTCCATAAGTAGAGGATATATTAGAGTAGGATAAAAAATGGGCAATATAATGTTCATAACCATAACGAATAGGAGATCTTCCCGCATTACTGCGAGAAGATCTTCTTAAAGGAATATGAGATAGTAGAGAAATGGATACTAAAGCTCGATCATGTTCGTTCAGAAGAACAAGTCGCAAATTATCTTACTAAGAGGCTTAATTCATTAAGCCTTTCTAAAATATGTAACAAGATGGAGAAGATTGATATCTATCGTCCATCTTGAGGGGAAGTGTTGAGAGCTTTACTGGGCTTTTAGTCCCACATCGGGTAGAATAATAGGGAGAGGGGTTAGCCTCTCCTATATATGTGTAGCTCCACCACAATAATAAACAAGTCAAGTATTCTACTAAATTTCTATTATGATTGAGGATCTATAAAGACAATACTTCTCCATCAGATAGAAGGGAGAGTTTGTTGGAAATCCAACCTCGATTTGAGGAGGTGAGGCACTCTTGAGCATCAATGGAAGTTGCCATGAAGACGGGAGTATCGACGCCTGAACCGGGTTTCATATCGTAGCCAAAAACATTGGCACCAAAATTTGTGCGATTTCTAACAGCTTTTTGTGGCACAATTTTTTTTGACTAGAGTATAACGGCATTACACCGGCAATATACTGCCAATATACCCTTCATCGTGAAAACTTGTACATATTAGTTATTTTCAGTATCGGACCATTGGATCTAGTATGGATGATCAAGATTGGGATTAGGCTAATTTAAGGATTCTCTAATCCTAGATTAGGGTTTTTTTTTTTAGTCCAATAGAGACCAAGGGGGATGTTCTACGTAAGTACTCATTTAGGATATTCAAGGAGAACATCCACCAACTCTATGAGGCTCGCATTTCAAGAGAGTTGAAGAGAGAGATGTTTGGGGAGACTATCTGCTGAGTTCAAGGAGATCGCACCGACATCTATTCGGTGGGCAATCACTACTAGGTACGAGATTTTAGTGGGATTGTTGAGCGATCTTATTGTAATCTTGCGTCTCTTTTTACTTGAGATTTGTGAGGGGTTGAATCTTGTGACAAAGTATTCAACAAGATTTGTATCAATCTTATTGTTGTAATAGAGATTGGGATTTGTCCGGGTGATGATGTCACCATATTATTGGTATGTTGCCTTTGTGGGATTTCGGTCTTGATGGCTGAGCATGTTATTTCCCTTCAAATTTATGGACTTGAACTCTTATAAGTAGTCATCAAGGAGGATCTTTGTACATCACAGAAAACCCACAACATAAATGAGTGCAAGAAAACAATAGACTGATCAACTTCATCCTAAGTCAGCATGAAGTGGAAGTTTATGTCCACTAAGGTTGTCATAACATACGATGAGTGACCCTTGAAGTGGTTGACCAAGTCAAGGTTGATTAGGTTGTTTTGGTGCACCACCCACTTTTATTTTGAGTAGGGTGTTGTTTGGTTTTGGTGTAGCTTGTGGAGTCCAACAGACTGAGTCCATTACCACCGAGTGTTTGATCCAGTGCCATAGGTATGGAAGGGGAGGAGTGGGCATGGGTTCAAATCCCAAGCCTTCGCAAAAATAAAAATGGGAAGAGGGGGGGGGGGGGGGGGGGGGGGGTCCTGTTCTAGTAGAGCCCAGGACAGGACGGTCATTAATGACTGGCCTTGCTATAAGCAGAAGTGATTTAAAGGATCTACCCTTCATGTCCTCGAGGAAAAACACCATCTCTTCCAGTAGGTTTTCTACTGTAATTTTGGACCAATCCACCTAAAGCGTAACCCTAGATTTCACTTCAAAATTTATTGCTTGTTAGTTTCTTTACAGTTCTGGAACTTTAGTCTTTAGTATCTGATTTTCACAGTTTAGGAGGAATCTCTATTCAGCTTGTTAGGATCACAGATACAATGGTTTTCCATATTCTTGTTTAAGCCCTCAAGATTGATATTGAATGATGAAAGAACATACTTTTACTACTTACAAGAGCAGAGTGGAAAAAAAACAATTAAAACAGTTTCTTGAAGATACAATAACCCAATTTCAAATGAATTACACTACTACTTCTTAGAGGTAACACCCTGACATCTGAATCTTAATCGTCTATTCAAATTTAAGATTTGTTTTTTATTCAACACCTTTTTAGTTGTTCTGAGGGAAACTCTCAGCACTACACGAGTGCATCAGAGATAAGAATGTTGCAGATGACACATCCATTATTAAGTCCAATGTTTTAGAATATCTCCATAACTAAAGTCATTATTATGATTAAAACAACTTTATCTGATTTAGTATCTTGAGAAGTTTCGATATTAGGACCTAATGAGATTTTTAATTATATAGTACCAAAGTTGCATGTGATTCATCTGTTATTGTGCTACGGGAAAACAAAACATGCACTAAAACTTGAGGAAATACCAAAGGGAAGGAGAAGAAGAAGAAGAGAAGAAGAAGAAGAAGAAGAAAAAAGGGCAATAAATGAAAAAATATAGATGCAAGCAATGAACCCTAGAATGTGGATGCACTGGAAGGAAAATTGTGAGCGACTGAAGCATCTTGAGTGAAACCAAAATTCATGGAGAAATCAAACGAAATAATGACTTCTATAACTAAAAACTCTAATCCATATTAAATATATACATATGTATATAGTGCAAGAAAACTAGAACAATTCAGGATATTAACTCTAACTCTTGTGCTTTTATCTTCAGTTCCTGTGGAAGAGATGGTTCGGCGCTTTCAATTTCGATATTAATCACCTGCAAGTTCCCAAGAGAATAAGAAACTTTTATATATATAAATATCAAGACAAAATGAAGAAACGGATATTAAGAGGCAATGAAGAAACGGATATTAAGAGGCAATGAAGAAACGGATATTAAGAGGCAATATTATGCTAAACAAATGATTTTGTTATGCCTTTATATATGTTGATTGCCAACAACATGATATTCATATTCTTAATAGAAATGAAGATGCAAAGTTATTTTACAAAATAAGTTCATATATAACTAGAACCCGAAGAACAACACTGATTATACTGAGTAGACTTTTACAACCAGAAGTCAATTTAGCTTGTGAAGATGCGGAGTTATTTCACAAAATAAGTTCACATATAACTAAAACCCAATGGACATACTGAAATTATACTCGGTATAATTTTAGAACTAGAAGTCAAATTAGCTTGTTTTCTTAGTAGTTAAGAAGGAGATCTAAAATGCCAAACTTCTACTAGCTTAGGATTAGTAGATATTTATTGATCTCATTCACAAATCACCATTTTCTCTAGCATATTTTTGTTAGTTAATTAATCTATGTTCCCAAAAGCTAGAGCTGATATGAACGACCAACATTACACATTAAACCTCTTAACACCCCGTCGTAAGCAGTCCGGGATTACAAGAACGGGCTGTACCCTATGTGGATGAGCCTAGAGCGTGCATTTGGATTAAAGCCCAGTGAAAGGAGAATCATACGAAAATTAGGTAATATAAACCATTTAATTGGTGGAAGGGGAATTCGAACCCGTTACTTTTTGCTCTGGTACCATGTTAGCTAACCAATGTTCCCAAAACCTCGAGTTGATGGGAACAAGCAACATTATATATTAAACCTTTTCACAGATTTGTGTCAGTAAATCATCCTTGCTCTAATAGTGGCCTCTATTCAAATGGCCTTGCCTTTTACGAACTCTCGTTAAACCCTGCTTTTCAAACTCTCAGATCCACCCACTTTATTGACTAATAGTAGCCTCTGTTCAAATGGCCTTGTGGGTCGGGATAGGAACAAAGGTAGATTGACAAACACCCTTTCTAAGGAAGCACCTCTCTCTCTCTCACACAGGCGCATGTGTGCAAAACTGTCTACTGTCTTTTGGTGTTGACAATCACAATGGAGTGACTCCTAAACCTCAATTGTCCCCCTCTACTCTCTGTTGGGATTTTGGGTCGTGTTCACTAAGGAGAGCTAGCAGCGCTCGTCAAAGCATTTCGGAGAAGTTAGGAAGGACTTAGAAACATGCAAACCAAGGAGTTTCATGGGACGGTATATTGGCAGCATACCGCCGGTATGCTTTAAATGGAGAAAAACATCCAGTAAGTTTTGTGGTGCCAATTTTTGGTATACCAGTATACTAGCGGTATACCGTCGGCATAGTCGAGGGTTGCTGGCTTTTCGTGCACGGTTCATATTTTAAGTTGTGGTTTCAACAGTCCAGATCGTTCATAACTTAGAATAAAGTTGAGAAACCTATTTAAGGCTCTCATATTATCCCTTAGGGGTGGATGAAAAAGATTTATTACATGAGGCTATTGTGTGCTAGAACAAGAAAGGCTTTTCCTAGGGTTTGCTAGAGAGGCCATTAAAGGAGTTTTCAAGAGAGGCAGGGAGATTACGTAGGAGATCTCGGTAAGGGAGGGTTGCTCATTGCAGTTGGTAGTTGTAATCCTTGTATTTTCTTGATATATTTAATAAAGAATTTCTCCTCTTTGCCATGTGGAGTAGGTCGAGTTTGACCAAACCACGTAAATCTTGTATTCTTGTACTATTAATTCGTTTTTGTGCCTTTAGTTTTTTTGTCATCATAAGGTTAAAATTTTGTTTTGTGTACGTTTTCGAATTTTGTACAACAATTTGTATCAAAGCTAAAGTGTAAGGAATTTCAATCTCTTTGATTTAGGTTAAGGGTAGGTGACGACATTGGTTCGCTCCATATCTTCCTAGATCAGGATTATTGAAATCAATCTGTTCATTAAGATCCGAGGATTTTTGAAATTTTGATATTGCGGGTAGCAAGGTAATAGCATCAAGTTCACAGTGGAGTTTAACGAAAAATGAAACTTCTCTGTGGCAGAGAAGGGTCAAGGTTCTCCTTGTGAAAGAGGGGGTGTTTAAGGCTGTCATGGAAAAGGAAAAAAAGCCCTTTGGTTATGACAGAGAATTCATATGAGACATGGATTAGAGGACACAAAATACGATAGAGCTCTGTCCGGCGAATGAGGTGAAATATAACGTTATGTCAGAGACTTCTATGACAGGATTATGGTTGAAGTTAGAGGGCTTGTACATGACAAAGTTGTTGTCTAACAAGTTGTACTTAAAGAAGTAACTCTACATTTTACACATGAAGGAACAGACCCAATTCTCAATCACCTAAACAACTTTAACAATATAGTCAATGATCTTCTGTGCCTAGAAGTAAAGATGGTGGAGTACCTAGCGCTATTTCATCTTTCTTCGCTTCCAGGATCATATGACCATTTTGGTGACATCAATCCTGGGAGAAGGAGACTCTTGAGATGGAGGAGATAACAACTATTCTTCTTAATAATGAAATTTATAAAGAGGCCAGATCTAGTTGAGGAGTCATCAAGGCTGTTTGTCAAAGAAGGGGGAGGTCGAATAATAAGGATTGAGTCAAGAATGGAAGGAGGAACTACAAATCATTAGGACAGGATGGTAGTGGATGTTTTTCTACAAACATGAAGGGCACATTAAGAGGAATTCTTCAAAGTATAAGGAGTGGTTGGAGAGAAGGGTAAAGGCGCCAGTTCATAAGGTCAAGGTCAAGTCAGTGTTGCTCAAGAAGCCGAGGAGTTACCGTATGATGTGCTTATGGCGCATAGCGGGAAGGACAATTTCTCCAAGCATGTATTCTTGACTCTGTGTGCTCGTATCACGTGTGTCCGAATAGGGAACAATTTTGCACCTATAAGGAGATGGATGGTGATATTGTTCTCATAGGAAACAATGCATCTTGCGGATCCATTGGCATAAGAACATCAAGGCTCAAATGTTTGATGGGGTGGTGCAAACACTAGTGAATGTGAAGCACATTTCGAATCTAAAGTGAAATCTCATCTCTTTGGGCGCATTGGACATGACATGATAGAAGTTTGTTACCAAACCGATTAACTAAGGGTAGTAAAGGTAAACTTGGTGGTCATGAAGGAGTAGAAATTATAGTTGAATTTGTAGCGTTGGACATAGCATAACATATCGTCGTTGCAGAGAATAAGGTGGAGGGAAAACATAAGTCTATGGAGACTTCCATTTGGGTACTCTGTTCTGAGTACAAAACTCATCCCCAGTAGAAGGATTAAGAGGAAACTAGTCTCTTGGAATCTGGGACAAAGTCCGCAATAGTGGCCAGAATGCAGTTTCTCGATTCTGGAGGCAAAACTCATAGTATGGTACAGTTTCTTGGTTCTAGGGACAGTCCGCTATACATATATTTTGTTGTTCTGAAGAAAGACTGGTGAAAACAGTTCTTGTTTCTGGAGGAAAGAAGTAATGGATACAATTTTCAGTGGCCAAGTGCAATTTCTTGATTCTGGAGGTAAAATCTTATGGTGGAGTGAGTTCTCAATTTTGGATCAAAACCGTGTCAGGGCTGTAGCAATTTGGAAAGACTTTAGTGGTAGTTAGTTTCACGGTTCTAGTTAAAAACTGTGATGATTGGAAGAAAACAAAAAGTAGCGAAGGTTGAAGGAGCACGAAGCATCGATAATTATCTCTTGGGATGGCTGAAGGAACATCATGTTGGGAATCAGACACGCTCTCCTGCGGTACGATATCGAGTCTGAGACGTTGTTGCAGCAGAAACTTAGGCCAACCCACCTGAAATAACCAACCCCCGTCTAACGGACATCAAGCACAGATAAAGACAAGTATATGGCCGTAACTATGTCACCTGGATGAATCCCAATCTCTATAACTCAGATGAAATTACAATATTGACAAAAATAATGTTGAACCATTTGCTCTAATAGGTTCAATCCCCTCACAACACTCAAGAAGAAAAGAAAGAGATTATAATTGAAATCACTGACCAACCAGTAGCAATCTCCCTAACCGAAGTTGACGACTCCTCGATTAGATCTCTTCTTCCTTTTATCTTGTATGACGAAATCCTAAGAGCAAAGTCTGGACTTTTCCTTAGATCTCCTATGGACGAGAACCTCGAATCTCAACTTTATGCTATGCTTTGTGCCTCCACCCTCACCCCATATATATAAGATGAAAAAAAAAAATCATATTTTAGGTCATAAGATCACAATAGCTTTTCCAAAATAGAAGCCCTAAAATAAGAATTCTATTATATCCAAAATAGTACAACATCAATTATGGACATCCAAATCTAATCAAATCAAATATTTAACTAAATTTGGATTCCACAAATATATTGTTACCAAATCCAGACTGGACTCCAACACATCGCCTTAAGGTAAAGATTGTTATGATTTTGGTTCGTGTTCACTAAGGAGATCTACGAGGGCTCGTTCGAGAATTTCGGAGAAGTTCGAAAGGAGTTAGAAACATGCAAACTAAGTAGTAACAGGGGCAGTATACCTGCGACATACCGGCTGTATACCATTGATATGCTTTAAATGGCGAAAAACATCCATTAAGTTTTGGGGTGCCAATTTTTGGTATAACAATATAGTGGCGGTATACTGTCGGGTAGGAGGAATGCTATTTTTTTTTGTGGTTCAGATTTTTAGTTGCGGTTTCAATGGTCCAAATCATTCCTAACTTAAGTTGAAGTTGAGATACCTATTTAAGGTTCTCATGTCATCGCTCAGGGGTGGGTGAAAAAGATTTATTGCTTGATGCTATTTTGTACTAAGCAAGAAGGGGCTCTTTTCTAAGATTTAGAGAGGCTATTAAGGAGTTTTCAAGAGAGGAAGGAGAGATCACGATAAGGGAGGGTTGCTCTTTGCAGTTCATGGTTGTAATCATTGTAAGGTTTTCTTGATAGATTTAAAAAGTATTCTCCTCTTTGTCCTGTGGAGTAGGTGGAATTTGACCGAATCACGTAAATCTTGTGTTCTTGTGCTATTAGTTCGGTATTTATGCCTCGCTAGTTGTTTCCCTTCATAGTAAGGTTAAAGTATTGTTTTGTGTAAACTTCCGCATTGAGCACATAAACCCAACCCCTTCCAGCAACTCGATCTAAGCGAAGCTCTTTTGGGTCGGCATGGCCCGCAATCATAGCTAATCGGCAGCTCGAGGGCACAAAAATGACAAGCTTCTGTGGATTGGGATCTATTTATCCCTAGATGTTCTTTTGGTAGTTGATGTTTGTTGAGACTTGAAGTGATTTTATTGAATGGAGTAACAACATATATATAGGAGAGGCTAGCCTCCTCTCCTATCATTCTAGCCAATGTGGGACTAAAGCCCAATAACACTATATATATATATCAACACTCCCCCTCAAGATGGGCGAAAGATATTCACTAAGCCCATCTTGTCACATCCTCTCATCATGTTGATAGAACTAAGCCCCTTTGTCAGTCCGTCTGCTACCTGATCTTTGGTTGGAACATAGCCCAGCTCTAGTTCTCCTTTATCCAGTTTCTCTTTGATGAAGAATCTGTCAATCTCAATATGTTTGATCCTGTCATGCTGCACTGGATTGTTGGCAATATTAATAGCTGACTGGTTGTCACACCATAGCTTCATCTTTGTTCCCTGGTCCAGCTTTAGCTCCGTCAGCATATTCTTCAACCACAATAGTTCTGTGACTCCCAAGGCCATCGCTCTATACTCTGCTTCAGCTGTTGATCTGGCCACTACTGACTGCTTCTTACTCCTCCAAGAGACCAAGTTGCCTCCTACAAATATGCAGTATCCCGATGTGGATCTCCTGTCGTCAGCACAGCTAGCCCAGTCAGAATCACAATAGCCCTCAATGCCTACATGATTATTTCTTCTAAAGATCAGTCCCTTCCCGGGGGCTCCCTTCAAGTACCTCAGAATCTGGTACACTGCGTCCATGTGACCCTTCCGGGGGTCATGCATGTAGCGGCTTACTACACTTACCGCAAAGCTGATATCAGGTCGAGTGTGGCTTAAGTAGATTAACTTGCCCACCAATCTCTGATATCTATCCCGGTCAACTGGTTCTCCAGCTTCAGCATCCAGTTTAAACTTCTGGTCTATCGGTGTCGTAGCTGGTTTACATCCCATCATCCCTGTTTCCGTAAGCAGGTCCAGTGCGTACTTCCTTTGAGAAAGAACGATTCCCTCATTATCTCGAGCAATCTCAATCCCAAGGAAGTATCGAAGGGGGCCAAGATCTTTCACCTCGAACTCCTTGCCAAGTTTTACTTTGAGTTGGGCGATCTCCTGCTCATCATTGCCTGTGATAATCATATCATCTACATATACTGCAAGCATGGTGATATGGCCTCCACTCCGTCTGAAGAAGACAGTGTGATCAGCATTGATCTGCTGATATCCCATCCCTATCATTGCTCTCCTGAACCTGTCAAACTATGCCCGAGGAGACTGCTTCAGTCCATAGAGAGACTTCTTCAGTCTGCAGACCTTGCCTTCTGTCTGTTTTGTGCCGAATCCTGGTGGTATCTCCATGTACACCTCCTCTACTAGATCTCCATGAAGAAATGCATTCTTCACATCCAGTTGGTGTAGCTTCCACCCTCCATTGGCTGCCAGGGAGATCAAGGTCCTGACAGTGCTCATCTTCGCCACTGGTGCAAAGGTCTCGTCATAGTCGATGCCGTACGTCTGACTGTATCCTTTTGCCACCAGTCGAGCTTTATAGCGCTCAACCTGTCCATCTGGGTTCTGTTTCACAGTAAAAACCCATTTACATCCAACTGCTCTTTTTCCTTCTGGCAGTCTCACCAGCTCCCAAGTGTGGTTCTTCTCAAGAGCTCCCAACTCCTCGTGCATTGCCGCTTTCCACTTTGGATCGTTCTTGGCAACCTGCCAATTGTTAGGTACAGTAATACTATCCAAAGATGCTATAAATGCTCCATGAGAAGAAGATATATGATCATAAGAAACAAACTTAGCAAGATCCCAACCATATCTGTCCGGAGGATTTCTCGCATTGCTGCGAGTAGTCCTTCGTGTAGGTAGTGGTATGGGAGGAACGATATCACCTGAGGAGGGTGGTGGTGTAGATGAGGAGGATGGTGGTGTAGATGAGGAGGATGGTGGTATAGGTGTCTCAGGAGTTGGGACAGGCGCAGGCAAGGGACTTGGCACTGACACTGTAGGTACTGGTCCTGTAATCTGCTTGTTGTTTCTCCTGTTGTAGGTCAGTAACTCCCCCTGAGCCGTAGGTGTAACACTTCTCGTCTCCTCCCTTTGTTCCGCTTCACCTTCATGTTCCTCCTCAACCGTGTCTCTATGCCAAACTTCTAAATCGGTTACCACCAGGTTCTCCAAGTTCTCTATCTCCCCCTCTCGCCTTATACTTGTAGTATGAGGCGTGTTATACGAAGTTCCATCCTGGCGGTAATATGGCTCATGCTCCCGGAAGTGGACGTCCATACTAACAAATTTCTTCTTCTCTACTGGACTCCAGCATACATACCCCTTCTGAGTTGCTGAGTAGCCCACGAAGATGCACTTGACTGCTCTAGGGTCAAGTTTTCCAACGAATGGTCTGTTGTCCTTCACAAAACACACACATCCAAACACCTTTAGTGGAAGTATTCCACTATTATTACCTTGTAATACTTCACATGGAGACTTCCATCCCAGGACTTTTGAAGGCATCCTGTTTATAAGTTGAGCTGCTGTCAACACCGCATATCCCCATAGGTGTTGTGGGACATTCATGTCGATCATCATACTTCTTGCGGTCTCCAGAAGATGTCGGTTCTTCCTTTCTGCTACTCCATTTTGTGCTGGTGTATATGCACAAGAGGTCTGATGCTGTATTCCATGTGCTGACAAGTACTCTGCAAGTGTCCTATTGGTATACTCCGTCCCATTGTCAGATCTCAGTATCTTCACCACTGCATTATACTGAGTCTGGACATATTTATGAAAGTCCCGAAAACAAGCAAATACATCACTTTTGTTCTTCATCAAATACAGCCAGGTGACACGAGATGCACAATCGATAAACGAAACAAAATACTTATACCCATTCATAGTGTTAGTAGCACATGGGCCCCAAACATCAGAATGAACTACCTCAAAGACTGAAGAACTCTTATTACCATTTCCAACATATGAACTCCTAGTAAGTTTTCCTAACTCACATGCATCACATACTAATTTCCTTTTATTTGATTTTGCATACATATCTGGATACAACTTATTTAGAGTATCAAAGGAAGAATGCCCCATCCTCCTATGATGAAGTATCAAAGTGTCTTCAGTCTTCTGCTGCAGCTCCTCCATTCCAGCCTTCTCTGCCATAGACACCAATGCTGAGTCCAGTCCGTCTTGATCTAGGTACCACAGTCCATCATGCCAAGTGCCAGTCCCAAGTCTTCGTCCCGTCCCTTTCTCCTGGAAGATCACCTTAGGAATATCAAAAGAAACAATGCATTTTAGTTGGAGAATTATAGAACTAATAGACAAGAGACTGACTGGGAAGGATGGAGCATGCAAAACATTGGATAACCTTACTGAACCCGTACAATTAACAGTACCCTTACCGACCACTGGTTGGAAAGTACCATCCGCAGTCTGAATGGTGTCTGTCGATGCTAGGTGAGTGTACGAGGAAAACTTACTAGCATTTCCGGTCACATGCCGAGATGCTCCTGAGTCGATAATCCAGTCTGACATTTTAAGGGAAGACATAGATGCAAGAGCGTGAGACTCGTCAGTACCTTCTGATGGATGGGCATAATAGCGGCGTTGAAGAATGGAGTGGATGCCTCCTCTGCTACGCTCCTCCTGTCTCCTTCGATTGACGCTTTTTGCTTTCTCTCCAGCAGATCCAGTAGCGCCTGATCCTCCTCAGTAAAGGCGCCGCCAGCTCCTCCATTCCCATCTGCCACCAGCAGGTTTGCCCGATAGCCTCCTCGACCGCCTCGTCGGCCTCCTCGACCACGTCCACGTCCAGCATATCCTCGTCCACGTCCACCACCTGAGTCTCCCTCCTTAGGTGGTTTGGTACAAGCATATCGATGGTGGCCCATCTCCCCACAGTTGTAGCACTGCCGATTCTGTTGCCAGAGCTCTCCCTTGGATCCTGTATCCTCCGAACCGGTAGCTGCTAGTGCTGACTTCACTTCGGGTAAAGCACCTGTCGATGATGCGCCTGTCCCTGTCTGTAATCTGATCCGCGTCTCCTCCTGAATCATGGCTGAGATAGCCTCCTCGAGACTAGGGATCGCTGGCTGGGCGAGGAGTAAGGCTGTTCTCTGTGTGAATGCTGCAGTCAGTCCCTTAAGGAATTTCATCGTCCTCTCCTGCAGACACACCTGTCTCTCCTTGCACTTTGGGTCCCCGCAGCTTGCCCGTTTGGAATGGTGATCATAATCCAGCCAGAGGCGTTCCAACTCCGTAGCGTACTCCTGCACCGTCTTCTCGCCTTGTACGGTGTCGTCGATCTCCCCTTTTATCTGGAAGATCCGTAGATTGTTACCTATGCCATCATAGGTTCTTCTCAATTTCTCCCATACGTCTTTCACCATCTCAATGCCATCTACTGTGGAAGCAATAGACTGGACTAAGGAGTTGAGAAGCCAGATATAAATCACCATATGAGTGGATTTCCACTCGTCGCGTCCTGTCGAGCCCTCTTCCGGCTCTGTCTTCTCGCCTGTCAAGAATCCCTCCAGGTTCTTACCTGCAAGGGTTCTTCTCACCCGCCGTGACCAACTCAAATAGGTGGCTGGTCCATCCAACTTCAGATCGATGGAGGGTAGTTCTAACTTTGGCGGTGCTCGTGTCGTGCTTTCACCAGCCGACACCTTTATCAACTTCAGCAATGTCGCCACATCGTCAGCATCCAGCTTCTTGAGAATCTCCTCCATCGATGCTTCTTCTCGATCACTTCACACTTGCTCCACGACTCACGCTCGTCCTTGCCGTCCTCTCCTAAATCCGAATATGTCTGATTTCATCGGATCTAGGGATTATAGGCATCTCCTTGAGATTGATCTCAAGAACGAGCGTGAATCTTGTACCCGCAATAGCGGTACAATGAATCCTGCAGCCGTAAAAACGGTACAGAAACGAGCGTGAATCTTGTACCCGCAATAGCGGTACAATGAATCCTGCAGCCGTAAAAACGGCAGCAGCAGCAGCAGTTGCAGCCGCAACAGCGGCACAGCAACGGCAGCAGCGCGGCAGCGGCGGCGGCGGCGCGGCAGCTGCAGCAGCAGCGGGGCGGCGCTGCGGCGGCGGCGGAGCGGCAGCAGCTGCAGCGGCAGCGGGCGGCAGCAGCTGCAGCGGCAGCGGGCGGCAGCGGCGGCGTAGAAGGGGGAGTAGGGTTAGGGTTTGTGTGGAGGAGGGGTCTCTAACGGTATGCTAAGCAATTTTAGGCTTTGATACCATGTTGAGACTTGAAGTGATTTTATTGAATGGAGTAACAACATATATATAGGAGAGGCTAGCCTCCTCTCCTATCATTCTAGCCAATGTGGGACTAAAGCCCAATAACACTATATATATATATCAACAATGTTGGAGAACAATAACCATTACTATAGGCATATTAGAATGTATTAAGCAATTTTATGTAAGATGGAGGGTTGTAAGGCTATATATAGCCAAGAGATTTTAATAAGCATATTCATTACTCATAATATTCTACATGGTATCAAAGCCCAAACCCTAGCCGCCACCACCACTCCCAAACCCTAGCCGCCACCACTATTCCCAAACCCTAGCTGCCACCACCGCTGCCGCGCCACCACCGCCATCGCCGCCACCACCGCCGCCGCTCCGTTCGCCAGCCACCACTGGCACCGCCGCTGCCACCATCACCGCGAAGCCGCGACCCCTACGGAGCCCGCAGGAGCCTTCTGTCGCGGTTACCGGCATCTCCCGTGGGTCATTCCGGACGTTGACATCGAAGGTCTAAATCCGATGGAGGAAAGACATGATCGGGTCTAGGAGAGGACGAACGTGAATCGTGGAACGGGTGTGAGGTGATCGGAGAAGAGGAGGATCGTTGGAGGAGATCATCAAGAAGTTGGACTCTACGAAGGTCGCAACGTTGATGAAGCTGATGAAACTGTCGGCTGGTGAGAGCGTGACACGAACACCGGCGAAGTTGGAGCTTTCCTCCATCGATCTGAAGCTTGATAGACCGGCTACCTACCTGAGTTGGTCACGACGGGTGAGAAGAACCCTCGCAAGGAAGAACCTAGAGGGTTTCTTGTCAGGAGAAAAGACAGAGCCGGATGAGGGCTCGGTAGGACGTGACAAGTGGAAGTCCACCCATATGGTGATATACATTTGGCTCCTCAATTCTTTAGTCCAGTCGATCGCCGCCACAATGGATGGCCATGAGATGGTGAAAGACGTATAAGAGAAATTGAGGAGGACCTACGATGGTGTGGGGAATAACTTAAGGTTTTTCCAGATAAATAGGGAGATCGACGACACCGTACAGGGGGAGAAGACGGTGCAGGAGTATGCCACGCAGTTGGAATGTTTATGGTTGGATTACGATCACTCCTCAGATCGGACGAGTTGCGAGAACCCGAAGTGTAAGGAGAGACAGGTATGTCTGCAGGAGAGGACGATGAAGTTTCTTAAGGGGCTCCACAATGTTTGCTCAGAGGACAACACTACTTCTAGCCCAACCGAAGATCCTTACACTTGAGGAGGCTATCTCGGCCATGATTTAGGTGGAGACTCGCATCAAGCTGCAGGCAGGGACAAGCGGTCCTCCTGAAGTGAAGTCAGCACTGGCGGTTACCAATTCAGGCGACACATGACCTAAGGGAGAGCCCCGACAGTGCTACAACTGCGGGAAGGTGGGTCATCTGAGGTATGCTTGCACCAAACCACCCAAGGAAGAAGATTCAAGTGGTGGACATGGATAGTTTGGAGGACGTGGTCGTGGTTGTGAGGGTCGACGGGATGGTCGAGGAGATAATCGGGCGAACCTACTGGTAGCAGAAGGTGAGGAGGGAGCTGATGGTACCTATACTGAGAAAGATCATGCACTGTTGGGCATGCTGGAGGTACTCAAAAGGAAGCATAGAGCATCACGTGATGGAGACAGGAGGAGTGGGACCGAGGAGGCATCCACCTCATTCTTCGCTAGAGGCAACGCTGCCATGTATGCCTATCCATCAGAAGGTACTGACGACTTACTCGCCCTTGCATCTATGTCTTTCCTTAGATCGTCGGACTGGATTGTCGATTCGGGTGCGTCTCGACATGTGACAGAGAATGCTAGTGAGTTCTTTTCCTACACTCACCTAGCATCGGCGGACAGCATTCAAACAACCGATGGTACTTTTCAGCCAGTGGTCGGTAAGGGTACTGTCGATTGTACAGGTTCAGTAAAATTATCCAATATTTTGCATTCTCCTTCTTTTTCAGTCAGTCTTTTGTCCATTAGTTTTATAATCCTCCAACTAAAATGTATTGTCTCTTGATATTTCTAAGGTGATCTTCCAGGAGAAGGAGACGGAACGAAGGCTTGGGAACGACACTTAGCATGATAGACTGTGGTACCTGGATCGGGAAGGACTGGATTCGGCATTGGTGTCTGTGGCAGAGAGGGCAGGAATGGGAGGAGCGAATATGAGTACCGAGGATACACTGATACTTCACCACAGGCGGTTGGGGCACTCCTCTTTTGGTATTTTGAATAGGTTATATCCATCTATTTATGAGAAAGCAAATAAGGAGAAATTAGTATGTGATGCATGTGACTTAGGCAAACTTACTAGGAGATCATATGTTAGTGCGGGACATATGAGCTCTTCTGTTTTTGATATTATACACTCTAATATTTGGGGGCCGTGCGCCACAACTACTAGGAATGGTTACAAGTATTTTGTTTCTTTTATTGATTGTTCCTCTTGTGTCACCTGGCTATATTTGATGAAGAATAAGAGTGATGTTTTTGCCTGTTTTCGGGACTTTCCTAAACATGTCCAGACTCGGTACAGAGCAGTGGTGAAGGTATTGAGGTCTGACAATGAGACAGAGTATACCAACAAAGCACTTGAGAAATACCTATCAGCCCACGGGATACAGCATCAGACTACATGTGCATACACACCAGCATAGAATGGAGTGGCAGAAAGGAAGAACATACACCTTCTGGAGGTGGCAAGGAGCATGATGATCGCCATGAATGTCCCACAGAGTCTGTGGGGGCATACAGTATTGACAGCAGCTCAACTGATCAACAGGATGCCCTCGAAGGTACTGGAATGGAAGTCTCCATGTGAGATATTGCAAAAAAATAATAGTGGGATACTCCCGCTGAAGGTGTTTGGCCGTGTATATTTTGTGAAGGACAACAGACCCTCTATTGGGAAACTTGACTCAAGAGCAGTCAAGTGTGTCTTCGTGGGCTATTCGTCGACTCAGAAGGGATACGTGTGCTGGAGCCTAGTAGAGAAGAAGAGGTTTGTGAGCATGGATGTTCACTTTAGAGAGCATGAGCCATACTATCGTCAGGAGGAAACCTCATCCATGGACAACTCACCTGATACTGAGAGTATGAGACGAGAAAGGGAGATTGGTGAGAGTGTGGTAACCGATTTAGGAGTATGGCATGGAGGAACGGTTGAGGAGGAGCAGGAGAGTGAAGAGGAACAGGGGGAGAAGATGAGAGGTGTTAGGCCCACAGCTCAGGGGGAGTTACTTACCTATAACAGAAAATGGAAGAAAATAGCAGGACCAATACTTATAGTGCCAGCATCAAGTCCCTTGCCTGTATCCGTCTCGACTCCTGAGACACCTACACCACTACTACCAGATTCTCCTTCAGGTGATATCATTCTTCCTACTCCTCCCACACCATTATTAGTACGGAGGACCACTCGCAGCAATACGGAAAATCCTCCTGATAGATATGGTTAGGACCTTGTTCAGTTTGTTTCATATGATAACATCTCTTCTTCTCATGGAGCATTCATTACATCTTTGGATAGTATTAATGTACCTAACAATTGGCAGGTTGCCAAAAACGATCCAAAGTAGAAAACGACGATACACGAGTTAGGAGCTCTTGAGAAGAACCACGCTTGGGAACTGGTAAAACTGCCAAAGGGAAAGAGGGCAATCGGATGCAATGGGTCTTTACTGTGAAGCAGAACCCAGATGGACATATTGAGCGCTACAAGGCTCGAGTGGTGGCAAAAGGTACAGTCAGATGTACGACATTGACTACGACAAGACCTTTGCACTGGTGGCGAAGATGAGCATTGTCACGATCATGATTTCTTTGGCAATGAATGGTGGATTGAAGCTACACCAACTGGATATGAAGAACACGTTTCTTCATGGAGATCTAGTGGAGGAGGTGTACATGGAGATACCACCAAGATTCTGTACCAATAAGACAGTAGATAAGGTCTGCAGGTTGAAGAAGTTCCTCTATGGACTGAAGTAGTCTTCTCGAGCATGGTTTGACAGATTCAGGAGGGCGATGATATGGATGGGATACCGGCAGATCAATGCCGATCATACTGTGCTCTTTCGTGGGAATGGAGGCCACATCACCATGCTTGCGGTGTATGTGGATGATATGATTATCACAGGAGATGATGAGCAGGAGATTACCCGACTCAAGGGAAAGCTTAGCAAGGAGTTCAAGGTGATGGACCTTGGCCTTCTTCGGTACTTCCTTCGGATTGAGATTGCTTGAGGAGCAGAGAGAATTGTTCTTTCTCAGAGGAAGTATGCGCTGGACCTTTTCACAGAGATAGGGATGTTGGGATGCAAACCTGCAGCAACGCTGATCAATCAGAGGTTCAAGCTGGGTGCTGAGGCTGGAACCAGTTGACCGAGACGGATACCAGAGACTGGTGGACAAGTAGATCTATTTGAGCCACACAAGTCCTAATATATACTTTGCAGTGAGTGTGGTGAGCTGCTACATGCATGGCCCAAGGAAGGGTCATATGGATGCAGTGTACCAGATTCTGAGATACTTAAAGGGTGTCCCTCGAAAAGGGGCTGATATTCAGGAAGAATAATCATGTGAGCATCGAGGGCTACAGTGACTCTGACTGGACTAGCTGTGCTGATGACAGGAGGTCTATCTCGGGCTATTGTATATTTATAGGAGGCAAGTTGGTCTCTTGGAGGAGTAAGAAGCAGTCAATAGTGGCCAGATCGACAGCTGAAGCGGAGTACAGAGCTATGACCTTGAGAGTTGCAGAGCTGCCATGGCTGAAGAGTATGCTGGTGGAGCTGAAGCTAGATCAAGGAGCCAAGATGAAGCTGTGGTGTGACAACCAGTCAGCCATCAGATCGCCAACAATCCAGTGCAGCATGACAGGACCCACATCGAGATCGATAGGTTCTTCATCAAGGAGAAGGTGGACAATGGACTACTGGAGCTAGGCCACGTTCCAACCAAGGATCTGGTAACAGACAGTCTGACCAAAGGACTTAACTCTGGAGATATAATTAGAGGATATGACAAGATGGGCTTAGTGAATATATTTCGCCCATCTTGAGGAGGAGTGTTGGTGTGTATATATATATATATATATATATATATATATATAGCCAAGAGATTATCAATAAACATATACATTACTCCTAATATTCTATAATTACATTCCACGTTCTAGGGAACCTTGGTTTAAGGTTTGGGTGATGGTGTACTGTGGCTTTTGGGGGGTTTTAGGGTAATGGAGATTGGCTTTATTTGGTGGAATGTAGAGAACTACGTTTAGGTCTAACTTTGCTATTATACAATGTTGAAAAGTTGAGAGGAAGTTTCTACTCAAGTGGCATACTTCATCATTGATTTCGTTTTAGTACATATATACATGACTATGACCTTTCTTGTACTACTCTACCTGATTTGGGACTAAAGTAGAATTACATAGTCTCACTAAACCTAACACAGACTCAGAAAATTTAACATCTAAAGGTAGATCATGTAGCAAAATATGGATGAAAAATTAACAAATATTATAGCTCAAACTATTAAAACCTGTTGAATTTTCACACAAAAATCACACATACACAGTATTGTCTTTGCTATGCTCTCTTGTTGAATTTTCGCACGCACTAATTGAATTTTCACACACACACACACAGTGTATTGTACCTGAGGCATCTGATCGATATCTGGGTTATGGTCATGTTCTATAATCCAATTTATGGCATCCTCAAGATTACAATTACCTGAAAGAGCAAGCTTCACAAATTTTAAAATTCAAGACACTATGTTCACTTCTCTCAAAGGATTAAGTGGATTACAAAAGTTAACATACTATCTGCAGTCTCACCTAAATAAAAAAGTGCTCTTGTTGCACGGACTGTTGGAAACCCCATGGATTCAAGTTCTGAGAGCATCTTCTTGTCAACCTCCGGGACATCCATCTCTAAAAATTCAATGGGAAAGAATTAACCAATTTCCAATATAAAAATACTACAATTTAGTCATGAAGACATGCTACAATTTAGAACTGATTTCACATGCAACTGTCATTGACGGCTAATCTAAAAGAAGTAATGAACTTCATACCATAGAAAACAAAATTACTTGATGTTTCTTTTTGCAAATTAGACAAGCAATTCAAAACTCCCAACATATTGATTCAGCTTCGAAACCACTACAAGAAGCATTTAGTTAACATGTCTATTTTTAAAGCTTTCACATATCCATTCCATTTCCACAATACTATGCAAGTTGGATGGTCTCACTGCTCTTGCATCCATTTGGTTGATGGGAGGAGGCTCGGAGAAAAGTTTAGTCCCACGTCGGATGGGATAAGTTGAGGCATTAACATATGAGTTTGGTCCTTGACTTAATAAGGGGATTCCCTCATATAGATCAAGCCTTATATTGTGCCTCATTCGAGTTGTTCCTATTGGAGTAGTTATTTTCTATGTTGTTGATGTAGGAGACATCCACAAATTTTTCCAAGATTTGATTTGCTCTCGTCTGCAAGTTCCATTTCCTACAAAGATGATTTTCTTTGATCTTGCCTACTAGTGTCCTTTTTCTTGAGCCACGATTTGTGGATCTTGATTCGCAAGGTTTTCCTTTTCACCATGATTTCCCCTTGTGCTAAGCAAGCAAATAGTTGTAAGTTCCTAATTAAAAGAGCGAGTCTCAAGTGTAATGGCATTCTACATCTACATCCCAATTAAAAGTTACACATCTTCCCATCGAGAATCCCTATTCGTAGAGTCAGATGCCAAGGGTCCGTTAATCAGCAACGCGACCCTGATATAGAAGTCTCGGTTGTTGGCTTGGGTCACACTGCAACTTCTACTTATCCTTCCAAGTGACGCCCACTTCCCACAATATTATTTTAGTTAACAAAGTTTTCCTTAATATCCACATAAATAACTCTGCGAGAATAACACAAAACGCAAACAGAAAACAAAATCAGCACATTGGCACTAAAGAAGCTTGGTGACATGAGAACCTCTTGAACGATGGTTAGGGGCTTGCAAGAATGCAATTTAATTACGCAACAATGACAGTAACTAACGTAGTTGTTCCACTCAGTCACAAGAAGCATGAGAGTGCAGAACATTATTAACATGTATGCACAATGTACAAAATATAATCAAAACAAATAGAATCAAGCAAATGTAGTCCACAAACGTTATATGAAGAATTAGAAAAAGAAAAAAAAGAAAAAAAAACGAAGTCGAGAGATTGAGAAGAAAAAAATGTTACAGCTGATGGGTCCGAGTTGAGGTTGATGAAGCTGTGAGTTTCTGAGGAGTTTGCCTAAATTGAGGCGCTTTATAAAAGGCTCTAGTGCTACTACTACTGCTACAGTCATATAACCTCAGAGAAAGCTTCTCCATGGGGGAAAATGGCGTAGAGAGATTCCTCAGAGAAGCAGTTTTTCTTCTCTTACTTTTGGTTGCTTTGATGTTGGGCTGTGGTGGGGGCATATATACTTTGCTTCTTGTCCAGATTATGTAGGTGTTGACAGTGGCAATTTTGAGATAGCAAGCATATTGGACTCTTCTAGACCCAAGTTGTGTCCACAGGCATGTGGGCTAGGACTAAAGCTTCTTACCCTCGGTTTTTTTTTTCATTCTTTTTTTTGAAGGTGTCCGACATAATGTTCGGGACTTTTTTTTAAACTGTATTGTATATTTTTTGGCCTAATGCTCCCAACTCCGACCATAAATGAAAGAAATAATACGCTCATGTAGCTCGATCCACTGAACTTTCGCCATCCAGCAAGAGCTTTTATGCCTCTCTGCAGACCACAAGGATCGCTTGGTTTCGGCAAGCTCCTCACCCACGTGCACCTCGGAAGTGTATCTCATTATTTTACCAATAAATTCAACAACACAAAAATAACAACTATGGATCATATATAAACAAATAGATACAAAATGTCAAATTTGAGAATATAAAATCAGAATATGAGCCACTAATCAAGATAGACGTTGAGAACAATTATAGACTTCACTATAAATTCCTAACACAAAGAGTTGATATCTTTAAATCTATATCCAACCAAATCAAATCAAGGATATAAAAAAAAATGGGATCAATAAACTTTGAGTTAAAAGAAATTCTAGTTGCTTTCATGCCAAAAACATCAAATAATTGTCATTATAACAAAGTCATTGACAAGTAATAAATTGTTAGAAAGATGTTTCTCTAAGAGGTCCAGTAGTTCACCTGATTCATAGGTATATTTGTGATATCAATGACATTATTAAGCTTTTTCCAAGCATTTTCCCCTAAGTTTATAGTAAGAAATTCATTATTAGTTGCAAACTAAATCACATCAAAATTTGACCTTCGAAGGTGATGGAGCTTCCCAAATCCCTTTTCTGGTGATCAAGTTGTGTCAGTTTGAGTGATTGATTATATTGTAGAGAGATTTAATATTATGTGAACCATCTCTAGACAATTATAATCTAGTAACTACCACAGATAGGGAAATACCAAGACAAGATGTAAAAAAAACTTTAAAAAGTTCGTTTAACTCCCAAGGATGACCTTTATGGATTTTGGGCCTATGTCCAACCACCAGCCCTCAAAGTTCCTTGACTTGAAACTAAGCCATTTTGATCGAGCAGAAATGATCAACCTAGAGATTTTATATATCAATAACAGGTTTTTCGATCATATTTTATGAAACATAATAATAGAATGTATTCATTAGAAATTTCTAGCAATGACCTGATATCTAACTACAATCAATACAAAAACTAGAACTTTGTTGATCTTGTACTCCTTATGATTTATTTTAGGAATCATGTATCATGGTTTAAGGACAATATTGGAGGATGTCTGGATATTGGACTTGAGGACATATGTTGTTCCAAATTTTTTGGATTATGATCATTGCTTGTTGAGATTGGATGATGGAGTTATAGACCCTACCAGTACACTTGTTAGACTATTACATTAGAGATCCTAATTGTATTCCTGACCATATCTACATGCTACCATGTGAGCAGAAGATTTCTTTTGACTGACTTACTTATCATGTATCCTGACTCGACTACTTGTATCCATACTGATACTTCTTGATTCTGCACTGAAGAGTTATCATGTTTGTGCACTGAGGTGCTACATGTGCATTGAGGTGCTACATATTTCCTGATACATTCCTGATATATTACCGTATACTCATTATTGCACGGACGATGTGGTAGTTGGTCAGTAGCTGTAGCGTGGATAAGATGTTTGACTGATTGTTGCGTTACGCTCAGAATGAATTTAGGTTGGGCCCACGGAAACCAATGTAGATTTATACCTAGCATACTAGTACTGAGGTACATCATTCTAGAAGGATGATCACGTGTCCACGATAAGATATTCCATATAACCGTAGGGTTAATCAGGTAACTAAAATTTGTAGAAGCATTGGATGGAAACGGGACCATATATCGTGCATGTCAGCCACCCCAGAGATCAGTCATAAAGTACAAGGCTAGCCACCATGGATATTGTATATCATCCACATTAGTGGACTGCAGTATCGGACCACTGCTATATGTCGAACCAGTCCCTCCCTAAGATAGCTGCAACCATTAGATATGCTTAGCACGGTGGACTTACGAGGGACATGTGCATCTTATCTCCTGCTTATATATTATTTGGCTCGGCTAGCCCTGCTAGGACAATGCACAATTTGAGAATTATATATTTTTTTTGGAAAATGGTAAATTTTATTCCAGAACAACATATAATCATACACTCATACACTCCGAGTGAGTGTCCCACTCATCAGTTATCCATCGATTTTATATCAAATTCAATGTTATGGAGGATGCCTACAGGAGGGGTGATAAGCCCCTCGAAGATGCGGCGGTTTCGTTCCCTCCATACATGCCAGACAGCAGCAGCCAGCCGAACTCTAGCGGTCTTAAACCAGCCATGTCCTCTCCCTCTTCGGTTCCGAATCTCAGTGATAATATCACTGATCCACTTTCCCGAGTCACAACCGTCAGCGCCTTGCATTGTTCCGTCCAGATATTCCAGGTTACCTCACACTCAAAGAATAGGTGTCTCATAGATTCATTCTCCCCGCCACTTAGCGCACACTTTGGGTTAGGTACCTGAATCCCAAAAGAAATAGGATGATCCCTCGTCAGCAGGCGTCCCAGTAGAAGTCGGTAAACACAAAGCTGCATCTTCCTGGCTAGTCCCTTACACCATATGAACTCATAGTTAGCACTGGAAGGGGATGTACGTCGAATAAGATCATAACAGCTTTGGAATCTGAACTTCCCAGAACCTACCAAATCTCCCGGCGTGTCCCAGATCCAACAGTCAGATGGCTGGGTCGGGTCAATAACAACCGTGTCGATCACCTCTCCAAGCTCCACAGTATGGCGGTATGACTCAGGACTCCAACCTTCATTCCTGATAATGCGTTGGCAAGTCAGCCCCCTTCCAACCTCTCGGTGCATCCTGAATCCCTTGATCTCTAACATAGATTGTCGATCTATCCACGGATCCTGCCAGAGGTTCGTTCCAGTCCCATCTTTCATGATCCTCCGGATGACAGATTGTAGATCCTCCCTGCGCCTCAAGATAAGATTGAAAGTGACAAAATAGTTGTTGTCAGTGGTACATGTCCAAAAGTTGCCCTGCTTCACATATCTACTATGCATCCAATCGGCCCAGAGGGACACCCTATTAATGAATCTCTATGCCAGCTTCAGCACCGAGGCTTTCCTGACCTCCAGCAGGGGTCGAAGTCCAACTCCTCTCTCTTTTCTTGGCTGATACAGCTGCTCCCAGGAGATCGCATGCATACCTCCCCTCCAGATGAAGTCTGCACATATTCGCTCTACTTTTTTAATGGTGGCAATAGGGATCAGAATAGACTGCATCCAGAACTGAGCCAAAGCCAAGATAACCGATCTGACCAACTCAATACGACCCCCAAACGAGAGACCAGCGGCTTGCCAACCTTCAACCCTCCGTTGGGCGTACTCCACCCGACTATGGCAGTCCTGGTCCCGAGCATAGTTGACTGTCAGAGGGACCCCTAGATATTTCACCGGGAGATCACTCCTCTCTACTCCCAAGGCATCGGCTCATTCCTTCTTTTGGGGGCAAAGGGAACTGAAGTAAACCCTGCTCTTCTTTCTGTTCATGTGGAGTCCTGATAGGGTTTCCAGCTCTCCCATAATCTTCGAGATCGTGTGCAAGCCCTCCATAGTCGGCTGTATAAATACCAGGAGGTCGTCGACATATATGAGGTGGGTGATCGGTGGCTCGACTCTCCTAAACAACGAAATAAGCCTCCTACGATGTACCGCCATGTCCATCAAGCAAGTGAAGTATTCCATGACAAGCATGAACAGGTAAGGCGACAGAGGGTCATCTTGCCTGAGTCCACGGTTGCTATGAAAGAACCCATACGGGGAACCCTGAATGAGGATAGAGAAGGTGGGAGTCGTGATGCATTCCCGAATCCTCGCTACCCAGCGATCATCGAATCCCATAGCAGTCAACAGGTGGCACAGGAAATTCTTATTGACCATGTTATAAGCCTTCCTCAGATCCAGTTTCACATATGCCTTCTCTCCTCCAGGTTTGTTGAAGTCCCTTACCATATCATGTGTAAGTAGGCTATGCTCCGCAATCGACCTCCCCTAATGAAAGTCGTCTGGTTTGGAGTAAGTCCTGCATGATCCCCTCCATACGCCGGCACATGAGGTGCATAATTATCTTGTAGAGATAATTACAGTACGCAATAGGCCTGAAATCTGTCAGCGACGTCGCACCCTCCTTCTTTGGCACAAGTGTCAAGAAGGTGTGGTTCAGCTCCTTCAGCAGCTTTCTGTTGTTGAAGAACTCCTGTACCGCCTCAAGGACCGGAAACTTCAGAATATCCTAGTGACGGTTGTAGTCTCCACCTCCTCCATATTAACAGGGGCAAGTAGTAGGCTATTCCCATAGGGGGTCACCAACCTCTTCGTAACTACATCCGAAAATGCAGAAAAGATAGTCAGTTTGAAAATATAACTTAGAGTAGTACCTGACAGCCTCTCCTTGGATCTTTGTCGGCTCCCCCACCAGATTGCCCTCCGCATAAGCAGCTGAGAAATGTTGTTCCGATGCTGTCTTGTTCGAATGATATCATAGAAGAACTTGGAGCATCGGTCACCATCCTTAAGCCAGGAACATTTAGCGCGCTGGGCCGCACTAATCTCCTTCTACAGCCGTAAAATGTTAACTTTCCCGATCAGCTCCTTCTCTCTTGCCGCTAGATCCCCGTTCATCATGTCTGATTGTTGTTTTGTTGGATGGTCCGTAGCTCCGCCTCCTTTTTTTCTAGTGAAGTCTTAGGCAAGCCCTTCACCCAGCTCCGTAAGGTCTTTTTCGTGGACTTGAGTCGGTACACCATATGATACTGAGTTGTACCCTCTTGGCGACTAGTAAGGCCCTCTGTAACAGCTTCCAAGTAGCCTTCTGAGAGATACCAGCTATTGTTGTACCAGAAGGGGTGCGACCTCACATTAGGCCGGTCTGTGAAGCTAACCCTGATAGGGAATGGTCGCTCGTCCCAGCGGCCAGACCCTCAGTCAAAAAGTTAGAGAAGCGACGAAACCACTCCTTGTTGTCCAGGGCTCTATCCAACTGGCAAGCAACCCTGTTATGGACTACTTTGTTATGCCAGGTCCAGATAAATCTCGAGCGCGACAGCCCCTGAAGCCCTGCCTGGAGAAGGCATTTCTGGAAGTCATACAGGACCGGATCTGGTACCGATCTGCCGTCCACCTTCTCCCCTCTATACAGTAGGGCATTGAAGTCATCCATCAGAAGAAGTGACAGATGTGAAGAGTCAGCAGCGGTAGCTACCCTGGATATGTCGCTCCACAGGGTCTTCCGACGCCGTCTGTCATTATGGCCATATAGCGCTCCCAGTAAGAATCGAAAGCCACCCTTATTCGTAAAAGAGATGACAATCAGCTACTCCATCATCAAAATCAAGTCACTATCCAAGCTCTTTGAGTTCCATCTGACCCAGATCCTTGCCATGTCGCAAAGTGCCAAGTTGTGGAGTTGGACCCAATGAGATAGGGTCCGACGAGCAAGAGTCTTCTCCCCTTTTATCTTAGTCTCCAACATAACAGAGATGTTGCACTTCTCTCTGTATAAGACCCCACAAATCTCCCTCCATCTTCCTAACGAACACGAACCCCTCACGTTCCAGGAGATTACTGACATTAATTATTGAGAGGTAGGTTCCCCTAAATGTCACCTGGACTGGCACCTGGGGGTGGTACCACATCCATCGATATCATATCCTCCTCCATACCAACAGTACGGGCCTGCTGGGTCACTGCCTGGGAGAGCACCAGTATCCAGGCCGAGTTTTACACACAGAGCGCCTCATCCCTATCAGGGGAATGTCCTCCCACACTTGGGGGGCATCACGCAGTGGTCCAGCACGTCTCTTCCTGCTATAGACTCTCTTCTCAGAAGAGACGCCATCGTCGCGCTCCTCTCTCCCCGAGGCCACCATACCTCTGGTGACCAGACTCCTTGTCACGCCCCGCTCCCGTAGGAGCGATCGTCCTTGCTAAGGCATGATGCCGCACGAGCCTAGATTGCGCTCGTGCAAGGCGGGTTCCATAACGGCCGATTTCAGCAGTTGCGACGGGGTCGTCGCACAGAAGTTCCAAGCAGAGATATTGAATAACAACAGCAGAATTTAGAACAAAATACAAGTCATTCAAAAAAGCTCTTTATTGATATTGAAACAACGGTCATATTGGGGGCGCAAGGCCAATATTACAATCACTCAAGCTCACTTTTCTCACATTTTACAAGTTCACTCAGCTCTCTCTCATCTCTCAATTACAAGTCTTGATCCAGCGGAAGCTTCGGAAGGCGATGTCCATACATTATGTCCTGTATAAGTCTGACTCCATGCGGCCGCACGCTTCGAATCGCCAAGGAACTCCGTGCCTCGACCCATCCAAGCGAGCTCCGCGCCACGAGCCTCTACCTGTGCCTGCACATGTTAACTATGTGGGTGTCAGTACTCAACTATACTGGTGGAATGAGCTCCTCGCCCACCCATACAAAGCCAATACGTTTACTTTACTTTGTGCAACATAGTCACTTCTTATCAATTGTCTTTCTAGTTTTGCCTTAGGATCAGTTTTATGACCGACGCCTTGCCTACTTGTGTCTTTAGACCATCCCGTGCTTGCAACAACAATGTCGACTCGAAGAACGTTAACCTATCAAGTCGTGCTTGCCTTTCGGCCAAAATTAGAGACGCACTACGCGATAATACCTAATTCCTTGTGGCCGTGCTACAAATCCACCGTGCCGTGCCTCGCAATTATGTGCGACTCAACCATATCGCCGCCTCGCGGCCCTTTGCTACCAAATCATCAACTGACCCAATCAAGACTTGTGGGTTAAGTGTCACTCGACCAACTTTGCCTTGCGGCCTTTCCTGACTTAGACTCAGGACAACTCACATACAAACTATACAACTTATATGCTGACAACATTAGACTCGATGCCACATCTCGTACCGAAGCACATCGCCTATGTTGATGCGACATCTTAGGGCCAAACATTGTATTCCCACTGTACACACAACCAACAACTCAACTCAATCCAAAGGCACACACGCGAATTTGCCGCCATGCCGACTCATCTATATGATTTGGTCACTGACTCCCAGAGCCATCCTGGACTCCATTTAGCTTGTTAGGCGGCCACCCTTGCCAGGTGGGTAGCTAGCACCGCTGGCAAGCCTCTGCGCTAACTTGTGCGGTCATCCAGCACGTCCACTGATGCTCCTTAAGAACCGGTCCCCTTCCGTCGGACTACCGTTCAAGGGAACTCTACCTTGTCGACAAGTTGTCCATGACCATGCAAGACTCGACTCAACTGACGTCTCACACAGTCATTGTACCTCCAGTGTTACCATCTCTTTTAGGGCTAAATTCAATACTTCTCACATCTGAGTTCTTGCCTCGACGACCCGTAGTCGCGAGCATTCTTCTTTCTTGCCCTATCATTTTACTCAACTCAAAAACAACTATTCACAACACTTTCCAAACTCAATGAATCAACCGTAGCTCGTGCCTTAAAACTCTAAGACCATGCCATCGTGTCTCAAACCGACTTCCGACCTACGCGATGCTATCGCCCAAGTCATACTTCCTATGACAGGCCTTGGGATCGTGGGACTATTTAACTTGACAACCGCAGAAAGAGCGGGACAGCACTAGAAATGACTTAGGTCGATCAGCGTAACTTTGCCTAGCTTAATCGAGCCTACAACTTGACTCAAGGGACGAGCAAAGGCTATGCCAAGTCTTGTGTTATGGAACCGTGCATGCTTTAACAAGCATTCACGCAGGCGACGCCTATGACTTAGGCTATTTCATAACTTTGTGTCGAAGACCAACTTTCCTTCTCCCAAGCCACGGGACGAAGGACCGAGTGTCATTTTCTAAGCATGCTGTACACCAACTCTAAGCCGACCGTGGGACGTTTTCCATGTTCTAACTTATTTTGACCCGTCGGGATTATTCCCTTAGCTATGTGGATTCATCTCTTTTATTATTAAGCCTACTTGTGCAAGTTGAAAACACGATTTATTATGTGAAGGCAAAGATGAGGCAAGTTCACCGAAACTACCCCACCTGAGCGAGCGGTCGCCTCGACCGAGCGATGTCTCCGAGTAGCCGTTGCAAGGCTAAGTCCGAACGCCGTCGGCGTTTTGATTCCTCCGATTGACTGAGTGGGACGGGGCACTACATCATACACCACTCAGAAAAAGTTTCGTCCTCGAAACTTACTGAGTACTTACTTATTTACTTATTACTTTACTCGACATTCATGAACTCTCGCACACACTACGCCTATGCGTTTCCTCAATCCGAGCCACGCTCGCACTATCCTCAATCCTTTCATCAAAACTCACGATCTCAAAATCCTCGACACTTTTCCGTTCCTCAAGTCTCACTTGATTCAACGTATCACTTAGTATGGATCGTGCACATATCTTAGGCGTCCCCAAAATACATGCATTTTAACCAAGCCTCGTGATAGAGAATCCACCATCACCACTCGAGTCGGATCGTGCATATATTCGGGCGCCCATGATATACGTGCATGTCAACCGAGACTCGTGAGTGGTGCCTCCGTAACTTCTATCGCTTCGTGCTCGGACGTCTGCCTAACCGCTAGGCTATGCCTTTTGGCTAAGGTTATTCGTCAGCATTGGAATCATAGTTCCCAAACAATAATATCAACACTGACCCCATCCTAAGGTCAAACCAAGTTGATAGTACGGGTTTTCTACCCCAGCTCGCATCACTCCGATTTCTAAACATCGAGCATCGATTCCCTACGCACATTCCAACATTTGTCGCACGGGGTCTGAGTCATTCAGCAAAGCCATCCTACTTCAACTTACGTTCAACCAAATTTCACGACGTATCAATATCGCTCGTTCAACAAACCATCTTGCATAGACTATCTCTTCGAACACGTTCACCATAATCCACCTATTAATCCTTCCAACACGCTAAGACATGATTCATCTCCAAACCATAATTCACATTTCATATTTCCTAAGTCATTCATCCCAATTTACGTATTCGATCACGAGGTCATCTGACTTAACAATACGTTGCGCCCCAATCTCACGCGAGTCAGATTATCCACGGTGGGCACGAATCACCATACACGCTCCCGCGAGATAACCATTCTCATCGGGACGTAACTCTTGTTTTGTGTCTAGACTAATTCTCTCGATGCGCGGATTGGACTTACTCCATCCTCAAGTTTATTCAATCATCAATCGCATGTCCTACAAATCCTCAAATTCACCTTCGCATAAAACCGACAAGTCGAGACAATCAACGTTGCCGCGTCCTGATTTTCCGAGTTCGATTATTCCCGCGACATGAATCACCATATCAACGCTCACGCGGAACGATCACCCCAAATCCGACGCAACGCATGTGCGAGACTAGAATTGCACTCGCGCAAGACAAGAATGTCGACGCTGTGGTTATCCGCGTAACCATCAAGACACTTTCATTTTCATCCAACATTCATCTCATTCACAATCCAAAGCATAGCATCCAATCGAACAACAACACTTGCATGATCGTCTTTTACTGAGTTAGAGTACCTCCGAGTTATCGCATATCGATCTTTGATACGCCTCAATACCATCGACGATATGCGTAACTTGACGATCTTCCTTTGCAACCAAATTTCAAGCCGTGCGAGTGATGCTGTCGTCCGACTGGATAATCTCCTCGACATTCAAAATCAAGTTCGATCATTATCCCTCGAATCATTCACAACATCGATTTTCCTCAAACCAAATTCACGTATCGTTCATCCGTTTATCTTAAGTCATCGACCAACGTATTTCCTCAATTCGCATCATTTCTTTATCAATTGATCGACATCCCTGAGGCTATCGCATACACTACTCAGGGATGAAGTCATTCAACAAATCCTCAACTTATCATTCGAATCAAAATCGACTTCTTCAAATTTTCCGTTCGAACCATTCCTCGAATTCCAAGCACGCTCATCTATATCGCATCGACGTTATCGTCGCTCGATAGCACCCCTATCGATAGTCGACTCACTTTACTCAATCGAGTTCAACTCATTCTTGCTCGATACTATTCAATTCCCGTACTCAACTTTTCTAAGGTCGACGCAACTTTGGTGTATATGCCCAGCCCGACTTAGCCAACCGTACTTACGCGAACCATCTTTTTATTTTGTTGTCAAAAACTGTTCTCCTATATTTTGCAAAATAGTTAGACTTATTGTATGGACATCCCGTGGGACAATTGAGAGAGAGCGCACCAACGATATCAACTTTGCGGAAGCAACAGAGTTTGCGGAAACAACGAGTTAAAGAATTCAATCGGTTATCCAAGGACGTAAAGCCGAGCTCTGATACCATTATGTCACGCCCCGCTCCCGTAGGAGCGATCGTCCTCGCTAAGGCGTGATGCCACACGAGCCTAGATTACGCTCGTGCAAGGCGGGTTCCATAATGGCCGATTTCAGCGGCTGCGACGGGGTCGTCGCACAGAAGTCCCAAGCAGAGACATTGAATAACAGCAGCGGAATTTAGAACAAAATACAAGTCATTCAAAGAATCTCTTTATTGATATTGAAACAACGGTCACATTGGGGGCGCAAGGCCAATATTACAATCACTCAAGCTCACTTTTCTCATATTTTACAAGTTCACTCAGCTCTCTCTCATCTCTCAATTACAAGTCTTGATCCAGCAGAAGCTTCGGAAGGCGATGTCCATACATTATGTCCTTTATAAGTCTGACTCCATGCGGCCGCACGCTTCGAATCGCCAAGGAACTCCGTGCCTCGACGCATCCAAGCGAGCTCTGCGCCACGAGCTTCTACCTGTGCTTGCACATATAAACTATGTGGATGTCAGTACTCAACTGTACTGGTGGAATGAGCTCCTCGCCCACCCATACAAAACCAATACGTTTACTTTACTTTGTGCAACATAGTCACTTCTTATCAATTGTCTTTCTAGTTTTGCCTTAGGATCAGTTTTATGACCGACGCCTTGTCTATTTGTGTCTTTAGACCATCCCGTGCTTGCAACAACAATGTCGACTCGAAGAACGTTAACCTATCAAGTCGTGCTTGCCTTTCGGCCAAAATCAGAGATGCACTACGCGATAATACCCAATTCCTTGTGGCCGTGCTACAAATCCACCGTGCCGTGCCTCGCAATTATGTGCGACTCAACCATATCGCCGCCTCGCGGCCCTTTACTACCAAATCATCAACTGACCCAATCAAGACTTGTGGGTTAAGTGTCACTCGACCAACTTTGCCTTGCGGCCTTTCCTGACTTAGACTCAGGACAACTCACATACAAACTATGCAACTTATATGCTGACAACATTAGACTCGACGCCACATCTCGTGCCGAAGCACGTTGCCTATATTGATGCCACATCTTAGGGCCAAACATTGTATTCCTACTGTACACACAACCAATAACTCAACTCAATCCAAAGGCACACACGCGGATTTGCCGCCATGCCGACTCATCTATATGATTTGGTCACTGACTCCCAGAGCCATCCTGGACTCCATTTAGCTTGTTAGGCGGCCGCCCTTGCCAGGTGGGTAGCTAGCCCCGCTGGCAAGCCTCTGCGCTAACTTGTGCGGTCATCCAGCACGTGCTACTGATGCTCCTCAAGAACCGGCCCCCTTCCGTCGGGCTACCGTTCGAGAGAACTCTACCTTGTCGACAAGTTGTCCATGACCATGCAAGACTCGACTCAACTGACGTCTCACACAGTCATTGTACCTCCAGTGTTACCATCTCTTTTAGGGCTAAATTCAATACTTCTCACATCTGAGTTCTTGCCTCGACGACCCGTAGTCGCGAGCATTCTTCTTTCTTGCCCTATCATTTTACTCAACTCAAAAACAACTATTCACAACACTTTCCAAACTCAATGAATCAACCGTGGCCCGTGCCTTAAAACTCTAAGACCGTGCCATCGTGTCTCAAACCGACTTTCGACCTACACGATGCTATCACCCAAGTCATACTTCCTATGACGGGCCTTGGAATCGTGGGACTATTTAATTTGACAACCGCAGAAAGAGCGGGACAGCACTAGAAATGACTTAGGTCGATCAGCGGAACTTTGCCTAACTTAATCGAGCCTACAACTTGACTCAAGGGACGAGCAAAGGCTATGCCAAGCCTTGCGTTATGGAACCGTGCATGCTTTAACAAGCATTCACGCAGGCGACGCCTATGACTTAGGCTATTTCATAACTTTGTGTCGAAGACCAACTTTCCTTCTCCCAAGCCACGAGACGAAGGACCGAGTGTCATTTTCAAAGCACGCCATGCACCAACTCTAAGCCGACCGTGGGACGTTTTCCATGTTCTAACTTATTTTGACCCGTCGGGATTATTCCCTTAGCCATGTGGATTCATCTCTTTTATTATTAAGCCTACTTGTTTAAGTTGAAAACACGATTTATTATGTGAAGGCAAAGATGAGACAAGTTCACCGAAACTACCCCACCTGAGCGAGCGGTCGCCTCGACCGAGCGATGTCTCCGAGTAGCCGTTGCAAGGCTAAGTCCGAACGCCGTCGGCGTTTTGATTCCTCCGATTGACTGAGCGGGACGGGGCACTACACTCCTCTGTGCCGAGAAGGTGATCAAAGTCCCACTAGGGGGAGCCGACTGGGGTGAGGTAGTGAGGCTCAGTCCCCCAGCTTCCTCCATTGGTCGATCCCCCTCCTGCATGATATCCTCCGCTCTGTCGTCCCCGAATACAGACTCCATCGTCCGTGATGTGCCAGACACCTCAATAGGGGACATATTCGACCCCGACTGTGATCCTCCTGACGGGCATGTACTGTCCAGATGCCCGAAGCAAGCACACTATGAATAGGTTGGGGGAACCCATTCATACTCCATCTTCTGGGTAAGAACCTCTCCAGAAGGCACTTCACACTCCAGTAGACTCGGTAACTCCCCTCCAGCCCGGATCTCAACGAATATCCGGGCATACCTCAACCTAGACCATTTGAGGATCATATATATATATATATAAACCTAGGATTATGTCTATGGGAGCAGCAGACATCGGCGTCCTTCAAGCGGCGGAGGGGAACCCATGGGATCCAGGGGAACAGGCAACGGAAGCCCAGGAAGAGACCCATGACGCCTCCCAAGGAGCACGGGCAACGGCTGGAGGGTGGACTACGATCGAGAGACATTGGAGAGGACGTGACGGGGCGAAGCAATAACCACAACAGACGATAGCAGGGAACAAGAAGATGCCGTGTAACTCCTTAACTTTTCAAAATGAATAAATTAGGAATTCTACAAATTTTGTGCTTAATTATAATATTATAATTAAATAAAGTTTAAATCAAAATTAAAATATAATAAATAGTTAATAATTAATGTTTTGGTTTTAAGTAAACGAAAAATTTGTTATTAAATAATAAATAAGAATTTGGTTTGTATGTAATAAATAATTACTTATAATAATAGAAATTAAGTTATGTAAATATTACACTTTTGGCTTAGTTGTAAAATATAAATTAGGGGGGGGGGGGGGCTTATTTACAACTATTGCATGAAAAATGAAACAACAGCATTGATAAACTTTATGAGCCATTGGATGAATGGTAGGTTGTGGTTGAAAATCACCAGGGGCCCTTCAATATATCCAACGGCTTGGGCAAAGGAAGTTCTTATTTCAAAATCGAGAGAGAAAATAAATGATGTTCATCATTCTTCTTATTAAAACACGTAACCTTTTTACGTTCAAATTTTTTAGAACAGTCGAAGAGCCTATCAATTTTTCTCTTTCTTCTTCTTCCATATATATAAAGTTTGATCCTTCATTTTTCTTCAAACTACCCTCCTCCCTTCCACCCTTCTTTTCCCAAGCCGACGAGCCGAGCTTCGTACATCTTTTCGCTCTGACGTCAACCCTGCTTCCGTACCGACTACGTGACGCCCATACGCGATAGCGTGCGAGCAACACCGCACGCCCGTCACCTTCTTCCCCGGTGAGATTTCTAGCCCCTGTTATACTTTATATACAATAGAAACCCTTTAAAAACATGAAACTGAGCCTGGCCAAGTGGCCAACGACCCATCTTTTAGTCTCTATCCTCGCGGACCAGAGTTCGAGCCCTCCCCTTGCATTTTTAAAAATATATATAGTGTCTAGGATGAAATAAAAACTGTTGGGTTCTGTTTCTGACATAGAACCAAATCTGACCTACTGGTTAGAGCAGCTATGTTAAGACCCTGCCTAGGAATCTTGAGTTCGAGCCCTAGCTCTGTGTTCTTGTATATATATATATATATATATATATATATATATATATATATATATATATATATATATATATATATATGAGAAAGGATAGGCATTCCCGTACTTTTTGTATCCCCAAGCATCCCCCCTATTTACACCGTTGGATGGTGTTTTAAGTCATCTAATCCTAACTGTTGATTTACCAATGGTTAAGATTAGATGACTTAAAACACATCTAACGGATGTGAACATGGGGATGCATGGGGATACAAAAAGTGCGGGGATGCCTATCCTTCCTATATATATATGTGTGTGTGTACTGTTAATAATACAAAAATTATAGTATTTTATCATATGTTATGTATTTTATATTTTTATCAATACTTTTATACTATGTAAAATTTAAGATAAATAGAAATTTTAATGTTAGTATTCATTTATATTTTTTGCAGAATTATTTATTCATTAAATATATTATTTAGTAATTAAAAACAATAATTAGAAAATTATGAATACTGTGTACTCTAATTTTTATTGCATGTTTAGTACTATTACTAAATGTTGGAAAAATAATGATAATTAGTGTTTTCGTATGTAGTATTTATTTGTAAATTTTCCAGCATTAAGTATTATAAATTATATTTTCTATTAATTAAAAACTGAAAGCACTATTTAATGTATTTTATGTATATTGATTTTTAGGAAATATTAAACAATGCTATAAAGTTAAATAAAATTCAAAATCAAATATTAGATTTTCTGTAGATCATTTTTATATATTTATATGTTAATTATACGTTAGTTTTGATATGTTAAAAATTAGTTTCTGTTAACAATTAATTATAAATAATTTTTTAAAAATAGTTTTTGATTCAAATAATTTTAGAAATAGTAATTTCTGTCCAAAATTCTACATACTTGATACCTTCATTATTTTGCCTAATTTTGACTAATGAAAAATAGTAGCTTGTTAGTTTGAGACCTCTAACTATTTAAACGAACATTGTCGGGCCCCTTTTCATAAATACTTTATTTATTAATAATTAAAATAATTTTATTTTAATTATTATTAAATTTCTGTAAAATATTAGTAATCCATGAGTTGTGATTTTAACTTAGTAAGACTTAATTTTGATGTGTATTAAATATTGTGTTAGTCTTAATGTTCAATATTAGGACTAGTGTGCCATGTATAGCACAACGTGACCCCATAAGTAGCACAACACATAGATAACACTTAACCTTTAAACTAAGAAACATTATACCTTGTTATAGCTTGAGGATTTTGGACATCAACATTTAACAATGATCATTTTCGGTAAAACAAGGCAAGTACATTACAACTTTATGTTTCTGTTCATGATTCCTATTTCGCATATTAGACTTTCGTTACCTGTTTCTCACTTTTCTTACAAGTTGTTCTTTACAAGTATCTCAAGTTGTAATTAGCACTTCTTAAGTTGTACCTTCCTTACATGTTTCAAGTTGTACTATTCTTTCATGTTACATGTTGTATTCCTCTTATACTTGTCTTACACTTGCATGGGTTGGGGAAATGTCTAGTTAACATGTGATCAAAGCCCATAGTGTAGTACATGTATCCGAGCTTGACTGCACATCGTGCACGTGTAGTCAATGCCTTACCCCCATGTTGTCTTTATTTATATATTACAAGTTCTCCTATTATAGCCGATCACATGTCTACTAGCTTTTCAAAATCACTTTACATAATTTATATCTTTTGTCATACGCAACCATTATTTCTTGTTGCAATTACAAATTCTAGTTGTCATTTCCTTATTTTCATGTCTTTTCATATTTGTCCTTTTCCATGTTTCAGTAACTGTAAGTTGTAGGGTTATACTTTACTCCTTTTCTAATTGGATCGTTGTAGGTGAATTGAATGAGGAGGAGTTGCTTTGCAATTCATGCTATGGATCTGCCACTGAGATGCTAGCCCACATCCCAGAGGATGTCCCTGCTGGAGAATACCATATAGCTTAGCTTACATTTTCGCTTCTGAACTTGGTTTGTAATAAATAGTTAACATTCATTTTGCTGGACTTGTCTCCAGTTTACTCTTACTTTGTAAGTGACACCTTTGGACCTATTTCTAGTTTATCTTGATATAGATGCTACGATAAATTTGATTCAATACAATATTTAAAGATAATTAAAGGTCTAGAACAGCTTACTACGCTATGACTCATAGCGTAGGCTAGATGTGTCCGACATGTATCTGAATATTCGGGTGCGGGTCGTGACATGTTTTTAGTGGTGGCCCATACAGGTCGGCCTAATAACACTTAGGACATAGAATGTTAATTAGGGGACTCGCTAGATTAAGAAGAATCATCTCATCATAGGATCGGTAGTATATACTTAGGATTATTATTTTAGTTATTCTGTCTAGATAGATTACTTATTTGTTCCTTACATTCCAGAGGATGACTACTTCGTAAGCTCCTAAGGGAGAGGCTTCTTCTGCTCATCTTGTATCACAAGGGGATGTACAACTTACCCCACCACCTAGCATCCTGGTGTTTCTGCTATCCTCCCAGGCACTAACCCTATCATCCAGACTCCCTTGACTCAACCTGCACCTAATCTTCCACCTGCACCAGGCCTTATTCCAGCACATGCTACCGTCACCCTAGACGGGAACCAACTCCTTGGTTTATTTCAGGGTTCCTAGCGACCCACCAGGAGCAGACTGCCCTGCTAAGACAAAGCCTAGAGCGTACAACTACCCCACTGTGGACACACACAAAAAAGAAGAAAAAAATGTTGTCTTTTCTTTTTATTGGCGTAAGGCACCACAAATAGAGTATGCCTGAGAGATCCTGTGCTGAGGATCTCCGAGTACAAAAAAAGAATTCTGGGGAATGGACCGATGGAGATCGAACAGCAGTTGCTCCTTTACTCCATTGACACTCCGATTACAAAAGTGGGAGAAAACCTAATAAAATTGCTAACTCTCGGCTCACTGGCAAGAAGTGCAACAATTTGGCTCTTGAAAATGCTTTCCATTCTGTCCTTTGAAGAGGGATGAGGCCCCCCTTTTATAGTCATTCTCAAGCTGGAATGATGTTATGCGCCCACATGAAAAGACACACTGGTTCTTATATGGGTGCATAGTCCTGTTTTGGGCACATAGGGTGTAGGCGCATACAGGCTGCGAGATCGTGGGTTGGTCGTGGTGTTGACGTGCCCGCATGCTTCGGTGCACTACTGCTCGTGGAGACTGACGTGACCATGCGCTTCGGTGCACGTTTTGATCGTGGCTTTGGCTAAGTCAGGCTTGGACGCATAGCCATGTCTCAGGCTATGTGCCCTCCTTTTGGGGGAGCTTGTCTTGGACGCATAGAGTTGTACTTGAACTGGGTGCATGGGGCTTCGTTCAGTAAGCGCATGGAGCTTCATTCAGTAGACGCATGGAGCTTCACTTGACTTGGGCGCATGGAGCTGTGTTTGTTGAAAATTTTTCATGCTTCTACATGACCCCCTTCAAAGTTTTCGACACTTGAACAAGTTTGAAATACTTTGAAAGAAGCAAGGATCGTCTTCTCGCGAGGCAATGGGTGCATAGCACGACCCTCTCCTTGGGCGTATAGTATTTGGCCAGCCTGTCAGGGAGATACGACTGTTGAGATTTTCCTCGAAATCTGAACTGACAGATTCATCGGAACATAATTTGAAGTGGTCCCCCCTTTATACGTCGTCCACGTCAGTAAGAGACAGTCGCATAGTATGCAGAGAGCTGGTCCTTCACATAGGCGCATAGGCTGCAGTGGGCGCATACACCATGGGCGCATACAGCAGGCGGGCGCATAGTATAGCCCGTGCCTATAAATAGATCCATGGAGGAGAGAGGAAGTTCATTATTCCTTCTCTTTGAATTTTTCAGAAAAAACTCTTCGTATCTTTTCTTTGAGAATCATGTCTCCTAAGGCTGCCAAAAGATCCGCGAAGGGCAAGGGGGCTGCGTCGGGTGGCTCTCCTCCTGCGGTAGAGTCATCGGCGGTCCAGGACCCGATTTTGGGTGAGAGCATGCTTCAATAAATGAAGTCTCGAACGTTAATTTGCGATGCTCGGACTTCTCTTCTGCCCGGGCGCTTGCGTCTAGGGCAACATACTACTGCGGGAATTACTATGCGCTCACATAAGTCATGTGCCAACACTGTGGTGTGCTATGCGCCCATGTGTTGCCATGTTATGCGCCCTTTAAGCTGTGGCACGTTTATGTGCCCACTTATTATCTGTGTGTTATGTGCCCACATGTCTTTGTATTGGGCGCATATCCCTTCGGGCGCATAGCCTTTTGGGCGCATAGCCTTTTGGGCGCATAGAAGTTCTTCAGAACTTAGTTTTTCCTACAATTTTCTGGGTCTGACTATCTTTCTGCCCTTGCAGTGAACATTGTAGAAGCATTGAATTTCAGGCGCATCTATAGGCCAGAATTCCTATGCGCTTAACAAACATACGTCTCAAACGAAGTACTTGGCACAGCAAAAGACAGCAAAAGTGTAGACATCAAAAGAAGATATTTATTTCATATAAAAGTCTATTACATGTCTAAAAGAAAGGCTTTACAAAGGAGAACTTCTACAAAAAGAAAGATCCTAAGACTACAGCCAGACGCAGCAAGGGCCATGCGCCCCATGCCAGCGCATCATCCGTCAGGCGCGTCTCTTCAGCGTCTCAGTCAGGCGCATCTCTTCAGCGTCTCAGTTAGGCGCATCACGAAGTCTCAGCATATGTGCTCCACTTCGATCCGATCAAGTGCTCCGGCTAAAGGAGCAGCTTTGAGCATAACAAGAGCGGGCGATCAACCCCACTCTAGCTGGAGGAAGAGCTCTCCAAAGCCCAAGGAAGATGAGAGTACCGCAATTCTGATCTGCGGCTCTTCCGGCATAACGGAGACGGGACTCGAGCATCCTGATCTCGGATGCAACAGGCACCTTCGGCCTGCGTCGGGAGCCCGCGATCCCGACTTTTGGATGTAACAGTCACCTTCACGAGTGCATACGAAGACGATTCGACGCATCTTCACCCTGGGGAGTATCTTGGCAACAGAATGTACTCGGGCAAAGGAATTCATCTTCGTCGAGAAGTCAAGGGAGAGACAACAAAACTCTCTCAAATTTTTGCTATTTATAGGCCAGGACAAATCAAATCCATGCGCCAAGTGGCAACCTTCCCAAAGTTAGTGCAATGAACTTGCATTTACGATGATAAATTTGCCTCTTCGAATTCAGCCAAGTCAAAACGGCTATTTAAAGCATTCGAAGAACTCAACAGTCGTACCAATGAAGATACGTCATGCAAACAGATGTGCCGGTCAGACCGCGCATCATACAAACGCGCCCATCAGCACGAAGCGCATCATACAGATACATCCATCAGCACCAAGTACCTCATAAGGATGCGCCCCACGCGTCCCTATGCGCCTAGTGGAACGCAGATCAATGTGCCCACTCAAAGGTCCATCAACCGTCAAAAATATTAAATGCTGAAGTCTGACACGATAGCAACCATGCCTCGATGATAGAGCAGCAACAGCTTTTACAGAAAATAAAGTGCCACTGACGTCAGCGTCATCATTACTCTCCTCTGGCGGTTACAAGCAACGTGGTCGATCGACCATTCACATATGCCTCTGCAGTCATGCGCCCGAAGACTCGCATGCGCCTCAAATGCCGTGCGCCCAGACCGGTTCGTAACTCCTGAAGGTTACGAGCTAAAGTCTTCTCATGCGCCCGATCCCAGGCACATCCTGTCAGATCACTCTCCACCAAATTTGAGATCTTTGAGCCATGGACGTATGCCACGTGTCCTTTGACTCAGTTCAGCCTATGAAGGGGTGCTAACCACCGAAGATCTCAATAACCGAAAGATTCTCTCCACTACTACGTGCCAGCCCAAAAATACAGCACGAAGGATTCAACCCACAAGTCATGGCGCATCATCCATGCGCCGCCCACAGCTCCAGCCACGTGGCGTTCCTACGTACAGGCGCATACTACATATGCGCGCATGAGCAGCCCAACCTGCTTATAAATAGAGGGATCATTTCCTTCTTCTACACACACAGACATACAGAGACGCACAGTCAAAGACAGACGTAACCAGAGCATCAGAGTTATCACCCACAGAGATCGGAAGAGACACTCAACGTCTTTTTCCCCTCCGCAAGCTCTGACATCCAGAGCAACCCAGACCTTCAGAGAACCGAAAACCGTCGTCAGATCGTCAACGGAGTCAATGCATTACCACTCGCTCCACCGACACAGGACCCAGATAAAAACAAAAGTGTACTCCTAGGACTACATCGAAGTCCTACATTGTAACACTGTTTTGTTTATAATTGAAATTACAATTCAAAGATTTTAATGGCAAACAAGCTAGCGTCTCTGCTGGGGACCTCTTTCTCCTCTGCTGAGAAAGCTGTGTCACAATCTGAAGATGTGATGGTGGGCTCCTCCCACAAGACACTGGTCGTACGCCTCAATCAACAGGCGTATGAGGAGTTCATCTCTGAAGGCATCGTAAGTCCTTCGAAGCAGCTGCCAAAGCCGAAGAAGACTCGCCAAGTCTGGGTGCGCAAGGTCGAGGCCCCTGGCACCATCACCGAAGGGGATACGCCGATGCAGCCTACCCTTCCCGCTGACGTCCTCAGCAGCCAGGATGCACCTGCGGGTGCAGCACATCTCACGGAAAAACGTGGGGCTGACCACATTCTCCAACCATCTCCTTCTCAGACAAGGAAGATGCGTCTACGGAGCAGGGGCGCATCTAACGCCCTGCACATTAACTCTGATGCGCCATAGGAGGCTTATATCTTTGACAGACTCACTCGCTGTCGTGGAGAGGAGAATTTGGACTCTAAGTACTATGCATCCCAGCGGGCTAGTACGAAGAAGTCCATGGCAGCACGGGCCATGTGCCTCGAACGTGCTATGCCAACAGTAAGTCAGAGGCATGCCCTCACAATCATGCGCGCTGCCGATGGTAAACTGTACAAGGTTGACTTGGGTGCTTCTGTGCCGCGAAAGGGCCAACCTTCAAAGACCTCATTCCGCTTGGGCGCATCTGCTGCGCTTTCTACCAAGCCGTTCGAGGCAACCTCTGTGGTCTCGAACCCCCGCGCCTACATTGGTTGCGCGTCTGAGGCTGGTTCAAGCCACTCTAAATGTTGCTCCCCCACTATTGATTTGGGCGCATCTTTTGTGCCGGATCTGGGGGTGCAGCATTCACTTGACCACCCCGGCACTTGGCCTTGCCATGCGCCTGATGGGGGTATAAAAGTGGCACTCTCCTCTAACGATTTGTGTAATGTGATCATTCACAAACACCAATCAGAAGAGTCGACTGACAAACACAATGCACCCCTTACAGGGCACACCTGTGCTGTAGTCACCATCAACTGTTGTTGCAAGACAGCAGTCCCACCACAAAGGCAGTCTGTGTTCCGGCGGCTGCAATCATCAACATCCCTCCAACGTCGCCTCGGGAAGAAGGTATCGATTGAAGAAGAGCCAAAACTAAAGGTTGCTTCTTGTAACGTAATATCTAATTCTTCATCAATCCGAAAGGCGACTGGCAACTCCTCGACCTCGCCCTCATCCTAGAGCCAGCCAAGGAAAACCAAGAGGACTGTCCCGTCCTCAGGAGTGTTTGAAGGCACCCGGGGGAGAATGAAGATCTCGGAGGAAGCTGGGGGTAGTCAAGCCCTTATTGATCTTCATCCCGAAGATGAAGACATCCTCCAGAACATAGCTGCGTGTAGTCAAGCCCTTATTGATCTTCATCCCGAAGACGAAGATATCCTCCAGAGCATAGCTGGAGGTAGCCATGATAAAGCTCCAGGAGAAGTTCCTCTTTCATAAGAGAGCGAGGCTGAAAGCGAAGCTTCAACCGATCCATCCACTTCTAGTCACGTCATGATAGTATACATGACGGGAGGTGGTGATACGGAGTCAGATGCTCCACCAGCAGACCTCGTTCAGCGCATGGATACTTTGGAGGGGGGACTCAAAACCTTCTCTGCCTCCATGCAAATACTGACTCAAGCAGTGTTTGAGATACGGTCAGCTTTGGCCAGGGCACCTTCCACTAATCCTGACCCAGGAGTCAACGGGGAATCAAATGTGCCCCTTCAACGGGCATCCTTGAATACCGATTGCCGTGAAGCACCGCGAGTGTCGGAACCTTCGAATATACAACTCCAGACTGTACCACTTTCTCCGACTCCCAGCTCCACAGAAGACGTGGTTGAGATGATTATGTACTTGCGTGAGCGCTTCGAGTTAAAGAACTGACAGGAGGAGCGCCAGAAGATGGGGATCCCACAACCATATCCCCTCAAATGGAATAAAGTGGTTTATCCTCCCAAGTATAAACCACAAGCACTGACACCATACGACAGGAAGGACTCTCCACGCCGTTATCTGTCGTACTTCCAGTCTCAAATGGGACATCTCTCGAAGAAAGATACACAACTCACCAGCCTGTTTGTCGGGGCATTGAAAGGAGTGGCTTACGACTGGTACTGCAGTCTCCCTGACAACACCATATCCTCCTTCGATGACTTGATGCTCCCCTTCCTCGATCGTTTCTACGATGGAGGAAAAGACATGACGATGGTGTCCCTTATAGAGGTACGTCAGAAGGAAAAAGAAATGGTTTGAACATTCATCGAACGATTCCGACAAGCCTGCTTCAGACTGCCCTCGGGTATGCCAAAACATGCACTTCTTTCCTCCTACAACATGAACATGCTTCCTGCAGTTAAGCTCTGGCTCAACTCCACTCCTCCTCCTCCCGACTGGAGTTCATTGATTATTGAGGCCGAAGCAGCTGAAAAGAAGGCATGCAATGCTCGCCTTCTGGGAGTCAGTTTCCCTGCCTTTGAAGACAAGGGGAAACGGCCTGCTGCCAGCAACCCTGGACGAGAGACGAAGGAAAAGCAGGCGTTGACCGCCAATGCCTCGAAAGGCGCACAAGCACCTACTCAGAAGCCTCCGCTTGCACCGATGCTAAAGGAGGTCTATTCTTTCAATGATGATGACATCTTGCAACTCTTCGAGATGTTGAAGCAGGGTGACAAGATTAAGTTACCGGACCCGAAGCGTTCCGACAAGGTTGAGATAGTTGACAATCCGAGGTACCGCCATTACCATCATTTTGTAGGACATCCAACTCAGGATTGCTACGTCCTCAAGAACTACATCCAGCGCATGATCAATGCGAATGTCATCTCCGTCGATTACGAGAAGAAGACAGTCTCGGCCAACCTGGTGTCGCTCCAATTCGGCACCTTGCTGCCAACCACAGCACAAGATGGCGTCGTCCCCATCCCAAAGACGACAATGGAGGTGGCCAACCTACCACCTACCCGTGACAACGTGAGTGGACTCATCCCACTCACCACATCTCGGAGAGAGGTCTTATGGGTTCACCTAGACATCGTCTCCGAAGTTACTCAACTGGGGGTACGCTCTACCTCCAAAACTAAGGGCAAAAAGATCAAGTCTTGTCGCATGGTCTCTTCCTCTGTGGAAGAGGCACTTCCTGTACAAATGCGTTCGCAGCAGAACACCCAACCTAACGAAGCTGCCGTCGAGGTGGTGTCTTCCTGTACTGCCCCTGCTGCCCAGACAGAGGGCCCATCCAGACCTCCAGCAGCCAATAAATAGAAGTACGTAGAGGCCCGTTTTGACAAGCCTTTGCGAAGGAAAAATGCTTCGGGACTAGCCAAGCCCCACAACTTCGACATACTGGCACAACTTGCCGGTACTCATGCCCGCTTATCTCTGTTTGAGCTTCTTTGTCTTTCCAAAGACACCCGTGAAGCTCTCTGTAAAGCCTTGAAGGATGCTGAGTCCTTCATCAGTCAGGTCAAGCAGCCTGAGGATATCCCGACCACATGTGCGCACTGCCATTGTGGGGATGAGGTCATCCCCAACATAACCTTCATCCAACAAGACATGCTACTTAAGCACAACCGGTACAACAGGCCGCTGTATTACACAGGGTATGTGGGTTCCGTCAAGGGTCAAGCTCTAGCCGACTTTTTAGTCGTACACCCGATCCCAGAGTCTTTCAGACTCTATGAAGACATCCCGGATGAGGTCCTAGAATCAAACGTCACCGAAGAAAGCACCGTCTGGCGGGTATCTTTCGATGGCGCTTCGAGAACAGGCCCCAAAGGCCAAATCATCGCAGGAGTGGGGGTGGTCCTAGTCTCCCCCGATCAGCTGGTCATCCAGCGTGCTTACTCCCTTTCAAAGCCGTGCTCCAACAATGTTGTCGAGTACAACGCTCTCATCATGGGACTCCAGTTAGCACGACAATTGGAGGTGGATCATCTGGAAGCTTACGCTGACTCAAAACTCGTCGTTAATCAAATCCGAGGGCAGTACGAAATTCGTCATGAAGATCTGGTTCTTTACCATGAAGTTGCATTGAATATTATTTCAACCTTCACCAAGTTCTTCATAGAACACGTTCCTCGGTTACAAAACCTGGAGGCTGACGCTCTGGATGGCCTTGCAGCTTCGTTAGCAGCACCCCTCGGGACTCAACACTATGTCACGGTAGTAGGACGAGACTTGGTCTGTCCTAAAAATAACCTATGCACACAAATGGCCCATGCCATGACGACAAGTGCCGGTGTTAATGTCCGATACTGGAGGTTTCTATTCATCGACTTCGCTGTCTACGAAATTCTTCCAGAAGACCCGAAAGAAGCCGTCTCGGTCAGAAGGCGTTCCCTTTGGTTTTATTATGATACAGCTACTAAAATGCTGTACCGACGAAGAAGCAGCCGAAGCCCTTCGGGAAGCTCATGATGGGACTTGCAGAGCTCATCAACCTGGCCCTAAGTTGCAGTATCGACTACGATGCATGGGTTACTACTGGCCAACCATGGCAGCCGATGCCGTCGACTATGCTATAAAGTACCATGCTTGCTAGCTTTACGCCGACTTTATCCATACATCTTCAGAACCACTACATCCTACGGTCGCCTCTTGGCCCTTCGAAGCTTGGGGCATGGATATTGTAGGACCTATCACCCCTACATCGAGGGGACACCGCTTCATCCTAGCCATCACCGACTACTTCTCCAAATGGGCAGAAGCAGTTCCACTGACGGATGTGAAAAGCTCTAGGGTGATCAGCTTCATCAAGCATCATGTCATTTATCGTTTCAGGGTACCCCATAGGATTATCCACGATAATGGTCCTCAGTTCATCAGCCATGTTTCAGCAGATTCTGTGACAAGAATCGAATTCAGAACGTGGCATCAATCGTCTATAATCCGACAGCGAACGAATTGGCCGAGGCATTTAACAAGACTATCGTCAGGCTACTCAAAAAGGTCGTGTCATCCAACAAACGTGACTGGGACAAAAAGCTTGGTGAATGCCTTTGGGCCTACCGTACAACGGTACGGACTCCTACGGGCAATACACTATTCTCCTTAGTCTACGGGAGCGAAGCGGTACTGCCTCTCGAGATCCAGATACCCTCACTCCGTGTAGCGATCACAAACCAATTGACAGAAAAAGACAATTAGCGTCGTCGTCTGCGAGAATTGGAGGCACTTGACAAAAAATGTCGCCTAGCTCAGTAGCGCATTGAACTCTATCAAGCCCGCATATCACAGGCTTTCAACAAAAAGGTTAAGCAGTGGACTTTCCAAGTAGGCGACCTGGTCCTGGCAGTCAGGAGGCCGATGGTGTTGACTCGCAAAACACCAAGAAAGTTTGATCCCAAGTGGGGGGGACATTTCATCATAGAGACGGTATACTCAAACGGTGCTTACCGCCTCTTCCGACCAAATGGAGACTTGTTCATGATGCCCATCAACGGAAAGTTCCTAAAGAAGTACTACTCTTGATATCTTTCAGATATGTACTTCCATTTCTACCTAGCAAGGGAATCAGTGGACCTGATCATCAGAGCTCACATACACCTCCCTTTCATAAAATCTTATGCTTTCGGAACCTAGTTGTTCCGTGGCATTCTATCTTCAGTAGAAGAACAACCACGTCCACATTACCTCTGAGTTTCTCCTCTACACCATGTAAAGCAGAATCTTATACTACATAGGATTGTGCTACGTATAATGTTTACCACGTCCACATTACCTCTGAGTAAACACCCCGTACAGACAACTCCTGCATTGCCGAACATCGATCGCAGAACTTCCATATCCATATTACCTCTGAGTAGTTCTGCGTATTTCCACCAGAGTCACTCCTACCACGTCCATAACACCTCTTTGTAGAAAGATTCCATCATTTGAATCCCATATTTGCCATGTCCATATTATCTCTGAGCAAACATGTCGGTTCTCTCAAACTTATTATCTGTACCTAAAAATTAAGGTGCACAAAAGATAATAGGTCCACACAAATTTCTAGTTCATGACAGTAAAGATGAACACACCAGAAAATTCTTTATTTTGTACTCAAAAGTAAAGGATTACATCCCCATCAAAGTTGTAAAATATATATATATATATATATATATATATATATATATATATATTTTATATATATATATATATATATATATATATATATATATATATATATATATATATATAACAAAAAAAAGAGAGACTACAATTCCTAAGCATCACTGGGATTGGCGGAAAGCTCTTCGATCCGATGCTTCAAGTTTTCAGCCCGAGTCTCTACAGTTGCCAAGACTCGACGTTCAGCCTCTTGAAGCATCACTTCCACAACTTTAGGAGCAGTATCATTCTCATACTTGGCATCCAACTCTTGCCGTCGGTGAGTCAGAGAAAGAATATGGCGAGTACATCTGCTTCTTCCTCCTTGGATGATACATGTTCAGCCTGGGCTCGCTCAGCATCTAGCAAAAGTTGGGCTCGCTGATCTTCAAGGAGGCGAATCTTGGAAGTGACCTCCGCTATACTAGCATCCAACGAGGCCAGCAACTCCACCTTCTCCTGTGTGGACTGAGATAGTCTCTCCACCGCGGCCTCAGCTTCGGCCACCTCGCGGTCCCAGATGGCCACTGTGGCCTGATAGGACGACTCAACTTCAGCTATTAATTTCTCCTTCTCTGCTTCTACCAGAGCCGAAAAGTTATTTCGTCGAATACTCTGAAGTTCAGAAAGATGCTGGTCGAGCTCAGCTACCGACGCCTCCAGAATCTCAGCCATATGATCATGGCCCCGGTGGGAACGCATCAGACCAATATAAGGGAGCGTACGCCTCATCACAGATGCACGGAGCAATCATGCACCCCGAGCAGTCATGCGCCCCATTGAAGACCCTACCATGCTTCTTATTCAAAGTTTTCTAAAAGACAACAAAAGTGTAGACATCAAAAGAAGATTTTTATTTCATATAAAAGTCTATTACATGTCTAAAAGAAAGGCTTTACAAAGGAGAACTTCTATAAAAAGAAAGATACTAAGACTACAGCCAGGCGCAGCAAGGGCCATGCGCCCCATGCCAGGCGCATCATCCGTCAGGCGCGTCTCTTCAGCGTCTCAGTCAGGTGTGTCTCTTCAGCGTCTCAGTTAGGCACATCACGAAGTCTCAGCATATGCGCTCCACTTCGATCCGATCAAGTGCTCCGGCTAAAGGAGCAGCTTTGAGCATAACAAGAGCGGGCGATCAACCCCACTCTAGCTGGAGAAAGAGCTCCCCAAAGCCCAAGGAAGAGAAGAGCACCGCAATTCTGATCTGCGGCTCTTCCGGCATAACGGAGACGGGACTCGAGCATCCTGATCTTTGGATGCAACAAGCACCTTCGGCCTGCGTCGGGAGCCCACGATCCTGACTTTTGGATGTAATAGTCACCTTCACGAGTGCATATGAGAACGACTCGACGCATCTTCACTCTGAGGAGCATCTTGGCAACAGAATGTACTCGGACAAAGAAATTCATCTTCGTCGAGAAGTCAAGGGAGAGACAACAAAACTCTCTCAAATTGTTGCTATTTATAGGCCAGGGCAAATCAAACCCATGTGCCAAGTGGCAACCTTCCTGAAGTTAGTACAATAAACTAGCTTTTACGACGATGAATTTGCCTCTTCGAATTCAGCTAAGTCAAAACGGCTATTTAAAGCACTCGAAGAACTCAATAGTCGGACCAATGAAGATGCGTCATGCAAACAGATGTGCCAGTCAGACCGTATATCATACAGACACGCCCATCATCACCAAGCGTATCATACAGATACATCCATCAGCACCAAGTGCCTCATAAGGATGCGACCCACGTGTCCCCATGTGTCTAGTGGAACGCAGATCAATGCGCCCACTCAGAGGCCCATCACCCGTCAAGAACATTAAATACTGAAGTCTGACACGACATCAGCCATGCCTCGATGACAGAGTAGCAACAACTTTTACAGAAAATGAAGCGCTGCTGACGTCAGCGTCATCATTACTCTCCTCTGGCGGTTACAAGCCACATGGCCGATCAACCATTCGCATGTGCCTCCGCAGTCATGCGCCCGAAGACTCGCATGTGCCTCAAAAGTCGTGCGTCTAGATCGGTTCCTGACTCCTAAAGGTTACGAGCCAAAGTCTTCTCATGCGCCCGATCCCAGGTGCATTCTGTCAGATCACTCTCCACCAAATCTGAGATCTTTGAGCCATGGACGTACGCTACGTGTCCTTTGACTCAGTTCAGCCTATGAAGGGGTGCTAATCACCCAAGATCTCAGCAACCGAAAGATCCCCTCCACTGCTACATGCCAGCCCACAAATGCAACACGAAGGATTCAACCCATAAGTCATGGCGCATCATCCATGCACCGCCCGCAGCTCCAGCCACGTGGCATTCCCACGTACAGGCGCATCCTACATATGCGCTCATGAGCAACCCAACCTGCTTATAAATATAGGGATCATTTTCTTCTTCTACACATACAAACATACAGAGACGCACAATCAAAGACAGATGTAACTAGAGCATCAGAGTTATCACCCACAGAGATCGGAAGAGACATTCAACGTCTTCTTCCCCTCCGCAAGCTCCGACATCCAGAGCAACCCAGACCTTCAGAGAACCAAAAACTGTCGTCAGATCGTCAACGAAGTCAATACATTACCACTCGCTCCACCGATATAGGACCCAGATAAAAACAAAACTGTACTCCTAGGACTACATCGAAGTCCTACATTGTAACACTGTTCTGTTTGTAATTGAAATTACAATTCAAAGATTTTAATGGCAAACAAACATGTTTGTCCCAGAGCTTGGAGGTATCCCTTTCGGTTCTGCCTGCCACGTTCTCGGTACGAGCCTTATAACCAACATGATCAGTGATGTTCAAGCAAAGATCAGTCATGATCAACCTACAGGGCGGGCGATCGCCCTTATTGAACAGGAAAAAAACCTTTCTGAAGCAGATGCTGAATGATGAGAAGCTCGGAGGGTCGCACTGTTGGAAGAAGCCATACTTCCTATTTGGTGATAGTATAGGATTTGAGGATGACATGATAGTATGTTTGGAAGAGTCTTTGGTGACTATGTTGAATGACCAAAGAATAGGGCTGCCATCAATGAACCGTCAATACCCTCTGTCGGCATTTGCTGATTTAGCTGTGCAGAGACAAATAAAATGGAACCTGACTCCTGAATTGCCTGGGGTTGTTTCTGGCAAGATCCAGTTCAACTCTGGTGACCAAAAAAAGGACACATTCAAGTATGTCAAGGGTTCCACATCTTACTCCATGAGGGGGCTACAGCAGGGTGTTGTGCTGAATGATGTCCCGACTGATCTTCATTCCTATGCTGCTGAGACTCTCTCCAACTTGATGTTATTGAAGAGGGGGTCATATCCAGAAGAAAAAATGCGGCTGGTAGGCTGGAAACATCCCGTTTCATTCTGGAGTGACCTTACTGGATGGGTGCTCTCGACTTATGAAGCCATCTTAAAGGCTGCGGTCTTTTTTATGCTGTCAGGGCCACTCAGTATGGCATCAAGGCTAATTGGCCGATGTTCATCTCCTTGGCAGAGCTGTACAACCATCATACGTGCACCTTCTTTACTCCGGACAGGGAGATGGGCTTGGCTCTTCATGAGATGCAGGCGGTATCCAAACTTCCCTGGAGGACGGAGCCGTATGTCGAATATGTCCCAAACGATGCGGAGATCTCGGATCTGGAGAAGGAGAGCTCTGATATGATGAATGTGTACAAAGAGTTACTTTGTCATTTTTTCATCTGTCACCAGACTACGAAGAAGGGTAGGACCGAGGGGTCCAACCCGTATATGAAGTCTTGGGCCAACTATGTTTTCACCAGAGGAGAGGAGAATGACCCGATCTCCTTCTCATCGCCTAAGCCTTTGACAATTTCTGAGATAGATCGGCTAATAGCAAGTCACATGGTTGCGGATACCGAAAATAGGGATGATTCTGAGGGGAATTCTCTGATTTATCATTTCTTCAGACAAGCCGAATTCAAGATGTCAGAAAGGGCGGTGCTTGTCGCTTTCCTGATGATGTGGCTTCGTTACTGCGTAGTCCCTGGAGGTTCAGAGACTATTGAGAGGATCAGCCGAGAGATGATACTTCCAGCTGTAAGGCTGGCTTTGGACACCGTCTTGTATTGCTTACTGCAATGATCTGTGCCATCCAATGGGGTTTGCGTCATTTTGTTACGAACGCAATAACATCCGGGGGCAAGAAGGACTTTGCTAGGACTGAGTTACCTTTCCATTATCTGATGGGGTGGCTGATACTGAACTGTCCCAAATTGATGAACACTGGGCTGATGACGGATTCTTTGGCGGAAGATGCCGTCATTCGGAGGTACAGAGACGCTGATTGGACTATTACAGGGGTACCTGCTTGTAGGAGAGCTCTGAGTTTTCTGTAAAATTATGAATTTTTTAGAGTATCGCCTCCATCTGGTAGTGGTCGCGCAGGAGATACCCTAGTAGATGAGGGAGCACTCATTACCAGCCTTTCTATTAGAGCATTTCGTTGGCTCCAGTCCATTAGGCCTTCCCATCTGGTACTTAGGAACATGAACCATGCTTTCCTGGAGCCTTATTTGCCAAGTCGCTTTGCACGACAATTCGGCTATAGCCAGCTTCTCTAGGGCAATCCCAGTCCTCATCTCCAGTAGATAGGTAGTCTGATCGACGGGGCGCGTGCATGGGGCTACTATAATGCTGGATGTACAGGGGCAGTTTTTACCCTGCCCGACGATAAACTCGACACTCACATGCTTTTTGCTGCTGTGAAGTTCTATATCCAGGTCAATACCTTTCTTCCTGGGTACGATCGTGAGCATAGTTTCGTATCGAGGACAAAGCTTGCCCCTATCCTTGCTGATATAGGGCGAGCACGTGCAATGGGGGTAGCAGGAAGGAAAGCGTCGTACCCACTATTGAACCAGATGTAGTACCGTAACAGAGAGTCGTAGTTGAAAAGCCTATCATTACAACGCCTCGAAGGGAGAACACTGAGGAACCTCTTCCTGTTGTTCCTCACAAAAGAAAGGCTCCCACCGAGCCATTGCCACGACCAAAAAGGATGAAAGTGGTTGTTTCTCGGAGGAAGAAGGTTACGGACGTGGGTGCCGGCTCACCTCCCCCAGAAGGTCTTCTCGGCAGACGGTGCTGCAGGCCACTACCGTCCGTGAGGTAGACCCTTTCCTAGACTCCGTAGCCGCTCTGATCAAGCCTTTAGAAGTTTTCTCTCCTTTGCGTTTGTCCTTTGCACAGGACCCCAAAGTCGTAGTTGAGGTTGGTGCCTCCTCCTCTGAGGAGGTGGAGGAGGAGATAATGTCCCTTGCTCGTCCTCGACTGTTGGATGAGGGTAGGTCTTCTTCGGCTGTAAGACCTGAACGATGGGGTGAGTAGGGCGGAGGCCCAGACCCTGATGGCGGTCAGAAGATCAGTTTCCCCTATGACATATCTGTGGGGGATATGTCTGCGATAGATGATGCGATAAAAGAGTTAGACTATACCAAGTCCAATCGGCTCATCCTTCTGCGGGTATGTTGCCTTTGTGCCTCTCTTTAGATAAGATCTTTAGACTTCGGTTTTGCGTGCTCCTCGTGAGGCTGACCACGTCTGTGTGTTCCCTTGTAGACAAGGAGAAGGAACCCCTTGTGGGGATGGTCCCTACCATTGGAAAAGAGACAGAAGTTGTTCTCGGCTCCTCCAACTCTGCTACTATGGAGGGAGCTATTAGTAAGCAGGTATTGGGTTCAAAAAGAGCGGTCGAGCAGCCTGCTGAGGGGGCTGTTGCTGAATCTACCCCTATTCTGGCTGAGCTTGTGAAAGAAACCAGGCCTGATGCTGCTCGGGGCCTTGCCGTGATTTCCCTCGAATAGTCCGGGTCTGCTTTTCGTTTTCCTGAAACCAAGGTTGACGGTGCAGCCCAAGTTGGAGTTGAGCAAGTCGAAGGTACGAAGTTACAACTCTTTCGCCTTTCTCCCTCTTTTTGGTTACTGATGTACATTTCTTTTGTTGTCAGGTTCAACTTCTTGTCAAGCGTTCCTCCCAGAAATGGAAGAAACTTTCCAAGCCTCTTCTCCGATGACCTTTACCGAGGATGAAGAGATAGCCCAGGAAGTTATCAAAACTTTCTACTCCGCGCTGAAAGTGAAGCTTCCTGGAGACTTGAATCAGAACGCCGCCTTCGGCCCTATGAAGGCTATTTCGGAATATCAGATAGCAGCCCTCGAGAGCATAGCCGGGTATGAGGAGCAGGCCAACACTCTGAGGAAGGTCTTGAATGACCTAGAGGGTCAGGTGGACCGGTTTCGAAAAGTCAAACAATGGAGTCCGATGTCACTGTTTCGCGCAGAGGATGAGGCTTTGATGACAGCTCTCACGAAGGAGAAGGCTACCTTCCAGGCAAGGAAGGATGTCTTCGTTTAGGAGATTGGCGAGCTGGCTGATCAGTATAGCCAGTTCAATGCTGCGAGTGAGGCCCTTGCTGCCTCTAAGAATAGGCTGGCTTTGCAGATCACTGAGAAGCACAATCATATTGCGCAGATCAGGAATGAGATCACATATTTAGAAGCTGACTTGAGGGTGGCGTCATCTGAACAAGAGGATTATCTGTCCCAAGCTACCATGACTGCCACCGCTTCTGCCCGTCTAGAAGAGCAGCTGGCGATATTGGAGGGGGAGCATCAAAGTCTGATCCTCTTTGAAGATGAAGCCGCTCACCAAGAAGAGGCATGACGCCGAGCTACTGTGAAATCTGAAGTCGAGATTGTTACTCTGAGGGATAGCATAAACCGCCTGTGTATCCCGTAGACTTTTGTAACCCTTTTTTTTTGCCGTCACGGCTCTTATACCCTTTTTCCGTCTTTCGATAGATGTTTTAGTACTGAATAAAGAATCTTTTCCGAAGTAAATGTGGTTTTGTGAAATATCGATGCTAGAGGTAATGTGGACGTAGCAAGGACATTTCTGATGGGTATTCCGCTGGGGAAATTTTATGTTGACCTATTATCCGTTTTATATTCGAATGTTTCGAATATAGATAATAAGTTGAATGAAGCTGCTAGTAGAGGTAATGTGGACGTAATAGCAGAGGATGTTCTATATCTGACCAGAGGTAATATGGACGTTGAAAGATATATAGCATTAGGGAGGAGTGGATAGTTCAGAGGTAGTATGGACATGACTATCTTTGATGAATGCTCTGCTCAGAGGTTATGTGGACGTGGCAAAACATTTGATCATTCCGTTGGGAAAATAATTATCGGAAAACAACTCAGAGGTAATAGGGACGTGATTTGTTTTCGTCAAACCGAGTTTGGACGGAGTCAAAAACGGAAATGATTCTACTGAAAAAATATTTAGAGGACCTATTATCCAGGGCGTATTCAAGACTCTTGAAATACAGATAATAGTTGGATAGTTTTTTTTGAATCACATAAACATCGTACTGTATATTTACATGACTGGACATATGTGAACATTATGAAAAAGAGGTTACACATAGTATTTCTTTAGGAACTTGCCATTGATAGGCATCATGAGCAAGTCACCGTCAGGCTTAGTCAGCCGGTACTCACCGTTAGAATACACCGATTCTATGATGAAAGGACCTTCCCATTTAGGCTGGAATTTCCCTTTTGTTTTATACATCATGACCATCGGTTTTGTACATCATGACCATCAATACGCTGTTGAGCTAATAGGCATTTTTCGTCTAGCGCTTCGAGCTCTTGGAGTCGCAGACGGTAGCTCTCTTCAGTAGTCAGCTCGCTGGCTAGGGCTACCCGGAGAGGAGGAATCTGGATTTCAAGGAGAAGAACTGCTTCGCTCCCATAAACCAGAGAGAATGGCGTACTGCCTGTTGGAGTCCGGACCGTTGTGCGATAGGCCCATAGACATTCACCGAGCTTCTCGTTCCAATCGCACTTGTTCGAAGACACGAACTTCTTGAGAAGATTTATAATGGTTTTATTGAAGGCTTTTGCTAGCCCGTTAGCCGCTGGATTGTTGGCAGTAGAGGCTATGTTCTGGATTTGAATCTTATCGCAGAATCGATAGAACGCATGGCTTGCGAACTGTGGACCATTATCATGGATGATCCTGCGAGGTAGGACAAAGCGGTAAATGACGTGATGTTTGATAAAACTGATCACGTTTGATGTCTCCACTTCGGTGAGCGGTATAGCTTCCGCCTATTTGGAGAAGTAATCGATTATAGCTAGGATGAACCGATGTCCTTTGGAGGATGACAGGCTGATTGGTCCTATCACGTCCATGCCCCAGGCTTCAAATGGCCAAGATGCTGCCGTCGGGTATAGAAACATCGAAGGTTGGTGAATGAAATCAGCGTGGAACTGGCAGGCTCTACACTTCTTTGTATATTCAACAGCATCCGCTATCATGGTGGGCCAGTAATAGCCCATTCGTTTGAGGCGGTCTTATAATTTGGGGCCTGGTTGTTATGCAACACAAACTCCATCGTGAGCCTCCTGGAGTGCATGCTTGGCTTCTGTGTCTGATAAGCATCGTAAGAGTAGCCTATCGTAAGAGCGTCGGTATAGCATCTTGGTAGCTGTGTCATAGTAAAACCTGAGGGATCGCCTTTAGATGGATACTGCTTCCTTCGGGTCCTCGGAAGGATTCTATAGACAACATAGTCTATGAAGGGAAATCTCCAGTCTTTAGCATCGACGTTTGTTTCTGCTGCATAACTGTGATGAATATGCAAGGCATCTTTCACACAGAATAATTCTCGACCAGACACTGTGATCGACTACTGAGTATTGGTAGGAACAGTCAAGGAAGCAGCAAGATCGGCTAGAGTATCTGCTTCTATATTCTGTAGTCGGGGCACGTGCTCGATAAAGAATCCAGCAAAAGTAGATGCCAGCTCAATTGTTGCTCTGTGGTAGGGGATAAGATCTTCGTGGCAACGTTCATAATCCCCTCGGACCTGACTAACTATTAGCTTGGAATCGCCGTATGCCTCTAGATAGTCAACTCCCAGTTGTTTCGCCAGTTGTAGACCGATTATCAGGGTATTATATTTGGCCACATTGTTGGTGCATGGTTCCACGAGAGAATATGCATGATGTATGACCAGATGATCAGGTGACACAAGTACGATACCTACTCTAGCTACGATATTTCCTTTGGGCCATGTTCTTGATGCACCGTCAAAAAACATTCGCCAAATAGGGATTTCTTCAGTTGCAGTGTTAGACTCCACCACTTCGTCGGGAATTTCGTCGTAGAGTTTGGATGACTCCGACGCCGGATGAGTTGCTAGGAAATCAGCTAATGCTTGACCTTTTACTACCTTCTGAAGGACAAAGATCATATCATATGGGGTCAACAGCATTGCCTATGTAGCTAAATGGGAATTAAGAGAACCCGATTTAGTCATGAGTATTATGAGAGGGTTGACTTTAGATATGATGTGGATAGTATGCCCAGACACATAGTGGCGTGTCTTTTGGATGGCAAATACTAGTGTGATACATTCTTTCTCCACCGGTGTGTATCTGTGCTCGACACCCACAATTGTACGGCTGAGGTAGTAAATTGCTTGTTCATGGCCGCCTTTGTTCTTCTGAGCTAAGAGGGCGCCAAAGGAATGGTCCATGGCACGGACATATAGTAAGAAGGGCTTTTCCACTATTGGAGCAAGCAATACTGGAGGGCTTGTAAGATATGCCTTGATGTCGTCGAATGCACGTTGACATTGTTCAGTCCAAACGAAAGATACGCCTTTCTTCATGAGCTGAGTGAATGGTTGACATCTTCCAGAGAGGTTCGAAATGAATCGTCTGATGTAGGCTAGCCTTTCTTTAGCCTGCGTAGCTCTTTGAGGTTTCTTGGAGGATGTATGTCGAGAATAGCCTTCACTTTCTCCGGGTCTAGATATATACCCTTTGAAGTGATCACGAAACCAAGGAACTTGCCGCTGGAGACTCCCAGGAAAGACTTGGTTGGATTCATCTTGAGTTGGTGTGCACGCATTAGCTCGAACACTATTTTCAAGTCTTGGAGGTGGTTGCCCTTGAGACGACTTTTGACTGCAATATCACCTACGTAGCACTCTACAGTTTTGCACAAATGATCGCAAAAAATTGTGTTCATGGCTCGCTGGTATGTCGCCCCTGCATTCTTCAATCCGAAAGGCATCACCATATAGCAGTATACCCCCAATAGTGTTCGAAAAGATGTGTGCTTCTCGTCGTCGGAGAACATCTTGATCTGGTTGTAGCCTGAGAACCCATCCATGAAGGACATTCGTTCGAAGCCGTAAGTGTTGTCGATCATTACGTCGGTGATCGGTAGAGGGAACTCGTCTTTCGAACATGCAGAGTTCAAATCACGGTAGTCGATACAGACTCGAACTTTATCGTTCTTTTTCATGACTGGAATGATATTGGCAACCCAGTCTGGATGTTGTTCCTCGCAAATGAATCCACTAGCAATGAGCTTCTTGACTTCATTCTCGATGGCTTCCATGACGTCTGGTTGAAATTTCCGTTGTTGCTATTTCACTGGCTTAGCTTTAGACAAAATGTTCAGGCGGTGCACGACGACTTTAGGGTTCAAGCCTGGCATGTCTTCATAGCTCCATATGAAGACGTCGATGTATTCTCTTATAAGCTGTATAAGAGATTGGCGTTCATCGCCAGATAGACTTTTGCTGATGAAGATTGGTTTGAAGGATGCTTCATCTCCTAGATTGACTTAGATGACTTCGTCTTCGGTAGGTGGTTCCCGTTGTTCGAAGTGCAGCTCCCACCTGGTGTCCATCTTTTGAGCCCATTGTTCGAGTTCAATTGATTGGACATCTTCTGTAATTTGTCGACGGAAACCATGTTGACGGACAGTGTTGCTTTGAACATATCGTCGATGCTGGAGTCTGAGACCCAGAGGGAGGAGTCAGAAGAATGAGAACAACGATCTGCTTCATCATCTGATCTTTCGGGAGTTATTGGAGGAGAAACATAGCCCAAACCAACACCGCTTTGTTGATAGTAATTCTCAGGTTTGCCGAGGGGAGTAAAGTGTCGTATTGGCAACCGTCGTCCTCGGCCATAATTTAGCCCTTCATCGCTTGTGATGTCATATCCCATGTTCTGGATGATATTCTTGGCCTGCCAACTATACCGAAAAAGTTGCATTTTCCCAGAGTCTTAGTCAGCTTCTATGTTGTGCTTGGGAGAAGTAGAGTCTGGAACGAACTTTCTATCGCCAATTATACGACCAAAGATGATTAGCTCTTCATCTTTCTTTCTGGCTGGAATAATGAAGTAGTGGATATCTTCTGGGTAAACTTTTTCTCGTAGGTGTGGCATCGTGACCGGTATGCAAAGGTGTGTTCCGGCAAGGGGCGGTGGGTTCCGCCGCTGCGACGGTCAGGCACGGGCGTTCGGGGATCGGAGCTCCGGATCGCTGAGGCGACGGGGACGGCAGCTCTGGGCGGAGCGCGACGGAGTCAGGCGTGCCTGGCGCGGAGGCCGGTCAGTCGGTCTGAGGCGGTCCACGGCGCAAGGAAGTTCTCGCCGGTGGTCGCGACGGAGTCCAGGTGAGTGTTTGGTTACAGTTCCCTTTTCTTTTGGTTTTTCTGTGTTGGGGACGGTGGTGATGACGGGTTGGGATGTTGCTGCGGTGGCCGCGGCCGGGGGTGGCCGCGGCAGGGGCGTGGTATCGGTGGTCGGAGATGAGGGATTTAGTGGCGATGGTGGAAGGGGTGCTGTTTGTCGAACGGCTGATGGTGGTGGTGTTTGCGGAGTGACGGAGGATAGGGGCTGTCTAACATGGCAGAGGAGTAGGGTTTTCCGGTGATGGTTGGTTGTCGAGTCAATGAACGGGAAATATTGTGATGCAGGGGTTTATGGGAGCTTTGGTCGCCAGGGCTGGGAACGGCGGCGATGCGAAAATTAGGATTAGGTTTTGGCGTGTCGGGTTGTGTCCTACGTGACACGGGAGAGTGTAGTTGTCCGGGGCTGTCGGACACGGAGAAATAATGTATATGTAAATGAGATAAGTAGTGGATGGGACACGGACACGGTCATGGACACGATGCACTCACTCTTGGTTGTGGAGAATTTGGAGTAATTGTGAAGAAAAATATTGGAGGAGTACCTGCCTATTTATAGGATGTGGAAATTTCGAATTAGATATTTGCTACTAATAAATTTAAATCGATCAATCCAAATTTAAATCAAAATCCGATTTAAATATAATTAGATTTTTAGTTTGAAATCAAATGGGATAAATCAAATTGCAAATATTTACTTATTTAAATAACTCCATAAATTCAAATCAAGATTTAGGTGCCAAAATAATTTCAAAATATATTTTCTAAAATACTAGTAATATTAATTTCGAAAATTACATTAAAAATAAACTAATAAATAATTACTATTATATATGTATGCATAAATACTGTTTTCATAATTATGCCTTTCTAGTATGAAATAAAAATATTATTTATTACTAAAAATTTGCGAGAAATGAAAGGCTTTATACATAAAATAGCAACTTGAAATTTTGGAAGATAACAAAATAATTATTATATACATTATCTTGAAACTATAAAAATAAAAAAAAGTTTAAACTAAAATATGTACGCTCGCACATATTCGCACTCGTCGAGCAATTACAAAAATAATTTTCGTGCGCGTGTACAATACGACTACGCGACGTATAATACAAAAATTTTAAATCAGTACCAAATTTAATAAAAAAAATATATAGTAGAAATTTAGGGATTTTACATCCTACCCAACTTAAAAGAATTTCGTCCTCGAAATTAAGAATTAGGAGGGAGTGAGGAGGCACAACGGTAGGTGGGAGGGTTCAAAGAAGTTTATATGATCGTAGTCTAGGTTGAGGATATAATTAAGAGAAGATTGTAATCACTCTTAAATTCAAGTGATTAGAAAGTCAAGATTGTAAATTTAGGGTCGAGGGAAAGGTCGGGTAGTTCAAGACAAAGATATAGTTACATTGGGTGGTAATGGTCATGGCGATAGGATAGTTAGAGGAAGTTCTAGTATAACGCCATCGTTCTTCCAAAATAGGTGAATGCGAAAGCAATATAGAGTTTGAAGGAGGCGTTATCGAATACGAATACGTGAATCAAAGACGATAGAATAATTTCAAAGGAATTGTCAAGGCAGTCGTGAATGGGATTCTAGAGGGCAAGTTTAGCTATGTTCCCATCCACGTAGGACGATAGATAAAGGCGAACCAAAGTGCACTCGGTTGATCAGACCATCATGCACCGGTTCTGATTAGACAATATGTTAGTGGGAGCGACCCAATAAAACATATGTCATGATCAAGCTTGATAAAGAATACGCTTGCAAAACTAAGCCATTTTAGCATCATAGGTAAGATAATAAGTAAAGGGTAATGATGAAAGAAATCAATTAGCCCAAGATCTTATAAAATCTAAGTTCCGCCCGAGAATTGGGGCCTATGCAGTCGGCTTGGTTGACTAGATAAGTTAGGGTCTACTGAATTTTATAGACCAAGTGAACTTATCAATGTGGTCCACAAAATGTTGGTTAGATCGTGAGGTATTCTACCAAACTTACAAGAATTAAACTAATGGTGTGATAGGTTCAGCAATCATGATAAAATGTAAGGTTAAGCATGTAGGGAATTAAGTAGAACAAAATCATATATCGGGTCGAAAGAATTGAGTCGAGGTCGAGTCTCATCTATAGTTTAAAAAGTATATTGGTTTCACGGTAGGGATTAGAGTCCAGTCTTTTTGACCCGAAAGTCGCAATATGAAATTAGAGTACAAGGAGACGTGTTTTAGTGGCACGTGACATACCTACATGAAGGTGGACTCGTGTAGGTCTTGCATGTGAACTTTGTAGGAAGGAAAAGTCTAGTGTTATGCTCCAAATATCCAAGTCACGGTAAAGGACACAAAAGAATTTAAAATAGAAAGTGGGAGTTCATGAGATAATGATTAATGAACCAAATAAATGACCGAGCTAAAGCATGAAATAAAGATAACTTAGATTCTAACAAATCAAGGTAAAATAAATTAGGAGTATAGTTTCTAGGGATATGATAGCCACTTAGATGGTGTATGATCAAGGAACAATCTAATCATTTCTCAAGTTTCAAATGATTAGATGGTCATCACAAAAGATCTAGAATTGAGGGAAGGTCGAGTAAGTCAAAAGATATGTTCATCGGTTTGGTCGATGACTAACTATGCAATATCATAATCATAGGTGGCATGGCAATCTAATGTACAATACTTCTATCTCACTAGGGTGACCTTCCTTGCTTCTTGGTCCTCTTCCAATATATGATCTAATAAAAAATTTAACGTTCCTCGAAATAAAAATTCTAAGATACTTCGCCAAAAATTTCCAATTATCTTAGCCTGTCAACTTTAATCAAAATTTTAAATTTCTAGTCAATCTCAAAACAACCCTTGTATATCGCAAATCGAACAATTAAAATTTTTTTTTCCAAAATTTAAATATCCATAATCAAGGCTCGAAATTTAAATACTTTGTAAATCATAAATCACATGACGTAATTTAATTCAAAAATATTTTACCAACATTCCATCATCCTCAAATTTTGGTCAACCGTAAATCATAGTTAAATTTTTCTATCCTTTTTAAAACAAATTTATATCCCTCCAAAAGATGTATAGCTATAATTCAATGACTCATAAATGTTCAAAGACCTTCAAAATCAAACACAAAATCAATTCAATTTGTTTTCTCGATCTAGCTACCCTCTTGTGTATATCACCTTATAATATCAAATTAAAATTTCAACTATCTTTTGAAAGCGGTAATATGCTACTACCCAACTTGGAATAAACTAATCCTTAAGATCATATTTCTAGGAAAATAAATGCCTTTATAACTCAAATAAAACCCCAATGCATACTAATTGTCAATGTAACCCTTCTAGCCATGAGTTTGACCTATGAGCATATACAAGTGTAGTCATCTTCCTAGCTGTCACTAAGCACGAGACTAAGGATTTACGGTAGAAGAGTCAAGCAAGATGCAATTTAAGGAGGTCGAACGAGAGTTCGAAATTTGAAGTCAAGAAGGGATGTCAAGTAGGTGGATGAGATTCTAGACTCTAATCCTATATTGCAGGCTCACATCGGTACAATTACGTAGCCGAAGTGACAAACTGACCTGCATGGGCCATCACAAAAACATGTCACACCCCAGTCCCAAATACTTGAGACTAGATACGTATCATGCCAGCTGTATACATACGAGGAAATATACGACTCGTATATATACATAAGCTGTAAATGTAGAAAGCCAAGACACTAAATCTCATCCACAAAGATAAATAATAATATAAAAGCAACTTTGAGTTGTCATGTACACAATAGTTGGGCGGAGATAAAGTCCACTACCAACCAAATTAAATATGGAAAAATATACAAGGAAAGAATTTAGCAAGCGAGAGCAAGTGACGAATCCAAGAGTAATCATCATGACGGAATAGAGCGCAAGTCATGGCCTTAGCTAGAGCACCTGCAAGAAATCACGAAGACACACACACCTGGAGGAAAACCAGGTCCTCAGAGGGACGTAACAAGACACATAATATCATGCCAATAAACTGAATAAATAAGCTCAACAGAAAAGTATGCATGAGTAAAGGTTCCTACCCATTCTAGGTGATATGCACTTTGAGGACTGTAATGCCTGTAGTTCGTATTACGTATCTTGGAATACGTGTACGTATTTGTTCTTATATTGCATATCTCTTAGCTTGGCCCAGTTTATTTTGGGTTGGTTCGGCTAGACTTGGGGTGCCTTGGTTCATCATGAACCAAGGGGAGAACCCCTATCTACCACCACCATCATCCTTTATTAACCCATTCCTTTAATTCTCTCTCTTCATTTACTTCTTCTTCTCCCACCATTACTTCTTCAACCACCAGGAGAGTGAGAGAGATAGAGCTTAGGCAAGTGCATCTTGCTTCATGGAGGAACATAAATTTCATTGTTCTATTCTCTTCTTCACAGCATTCTAAGACACTTTAGTGCTTGGCATTTTCAATTTCCATGGCTAAATTCTTCTAGATCTAAGATTATAGTATTTTCGGATTTCTTGGGTTTTGATCTATTTAACTTTATTATTTCTAAGTTTTGATGGTTCCATGTTGTAGAGAATTTCGTTCTACCCCATTTTGACCTATGGAAGTCCAAATTTAGGCTTACGATGAAGGTTTTATGGAACTTGGAAGCTATGGGTTCCATGGCCATCCTTCTCAGATTTTCTGAGAAGATGGGTACCCACTTACCCAGCCGCATGAGATTCATTCACTTAGCCGCATGAGATTCATTCACTTAGCCGCATGAGATTCATTTTACTCAGCCGCATAGATGGATACCCACTTACTTAGCCGCATAGATGGGTACCCACTTACCCAGCCGCAGGAGATTTACTTGCTTAGCCGCATGGGTACCCACTTACTTAGCCGCATAGATGGGTACCCACTTACCCAGCCGCATGAGATTTACTTGCTCAGCCGCATGGGTACCCACTTACTCAGCCGCATAGATGGGTACCCACTTACCCAGCCGCATGAGATTTATTGACTTAGCCGCATGGGTACCCATCTACTCAGCCGAATAGATGAGTACCTATCCACTCAGACGCATAGATGAGTACCCATCTACTGCCGCATGAGCCCCCAATTCACCCTTGGTCGTATAGTGTTTAATTTGGTTGTTTTTCTTGCCCTATTTGGCTGATTTATGGCCCGAATTTTTCCCAACTCCCAACATGAAAATTATAGATCTTTTCCTTGGCTTCCAGAATATGTTATTAACTATTTATGCAACTTTTCTCATTTATAATGTTCTAAGGATAGAACACGATAGTGGCCCGTCATGGCGCACTCTTGATAAGTAACCCTGACATGATACACCTCGATATGTTGTTGCGACAGCTAGTACGACATGACAAGTATGAAAGACCTGGACACCGTGGGCGATTGTGTTTGTACAAATAAACTGGTACTGTCTTGCATCATGTCTAGGATGGGGATCCTTGAGTACCACGGTCAGGGGTACCAACTGAAATTGACTAAGGCTAATTAACTAGAATGATTCTGTAGTCATGAAGAGATTCCCAACTACAGGCAATCCCGTTATCTAGGCGCATTAAGTGGACTTGTAGCCTACCGATGAGTAGGGCACATTTCCAGCACACAGTCATGTGGTGCACCCTTCATAAACGGACATTCGACCCGGATAACCGGATGGTCTGCAGGGCTTGTGGCTGTTGGGATAATCTCATTGCATCTTGCTAGTAACTAGGCTGTGATAACCCTAGTTAGTTAAAAGTATCAAGCCGTACTCTTGATTGGCCGTGATTGATTGGATGAAGTTTATTCCAGCTTAGTCTTATCCTGATCCTGTGCAAGATTGGGACATGACATGATTATTGATGCTTGCCTTAACAATAACGATCAGGGGTCCAATTCTGTTCAGGCGAAAGGTTACAACCCCGGTCCTTGTTTGGTTTAAGGGTTGTAACCTGGCTCCCGGAGCAGTTCTGTGTCCTCTCTTCGTTTATTGTCTTATTGCAACCCCATGCCATGCTCGTCATGTTCTTTTACCTTATTTCAATACCATGATTATTTATACTGGCCTTAGCAATAAAGATCAGGGGTCCAGTTCTGTTCAGGCGAAGGGTTACAATCCCGGTCCTTGTTTGGTTTAAGGGTTGTAACCTGGCTCCCGGAGCAGTTCTGTGTCCTCTTTTCGTTTATTGTCATCACTATACCAATAGTATTTGAGACGAGTTTCTATTCAGGTGAAGGGTTACAACCCCGGTCCTTGTTTGGTTTAAGGGTTGTGACCTGGCTACTTGAATGGTTTCTTCGTACTCAGTTTACTGTTGTTATCTCTATTATTATCAGTTCTTTATTTATTATCTTTAATATTCTATTGTGATATGCTGGTTTTAGTTCCTAAGTGAAGCCTCCTTTGTGGTACTTGCTCTTTCTGGGGTTTGACCCAGCTGGTTTTGTGTGGCCAGATATCGGAGCAGCACCAGAGGATCCACCTGTCTTCCAGCCAGATGGTGACCACCAGGCGTAACCCTGGCAACGAGTGGGTTTCGTTTTGTTCTCCCACTTTATTGTAAAATTATTCTTTTGAGGCGTTTAGCCGACGAGCACGTGTTAGCTCGTATTGCACCTTTAATTACTTTCTGCCTACGGGCTGTAACATGATTGACAAATCCTAGGGTTGATCATGTATGACTGAAACTCTTGCTAGTCCTGACATTTTGTACGACTAGCTTCATGATCATCCGAATATGTAATGTATGGGACGCCTTGCTATTATATATTTGGTGCTCTGATATCTTGTATACTGTTACTACTTGCTTGGGATTGAGACAATAGGCTTGTTCATGACCATAGGAGACTGTTGGCTTGTAGTTAAACCCTCATGTATCTAGACAGTCGTGATCGTATAGCGAGGTGGGTGGTACTTCAATATACGTAGCTGGCTATGTACGCCCCCGCTCTCCAGTATTCTGGTTCTGGGGCGTGACATGGTTTAAGTGGTGGCCCATGCAGGTCTTATAAATCAAGATATGTGAGGGTTTACCGAATAGATGTCTCAATCAGTATTCGCCCTTGATCTCTGCTTGTATCTTCAAATCCCTGAGAATCTTGACCTGATCACATGCTTGTATCGTTGATCTGTCATGGTCCTTCCTTATTGTTCCCTATGTCGTCTTCTTCAGCGGCATTGTTCCTGGACCTGCCGATCAGCAAGGCGGTGCACCTCCAGCGGACCAGCAGCAACCCGGAGATCAAGCCCAGCATTCCGGAGTAGCCTCCAGAGTCGAGTCTATTGGAGAAGAGCCACCAGTCCAGCCAGTTCAGCCTGCCGAGCTTGATGATGGCACTTTGGTGGGTCTCATCAGGTCCCTATTAGATTCCCAGGATCGTCGCGGAGATGCCTTGCACCAGGCGGTGGCAGATGCTTTGATCAGAGGCGGTCATCAGGGTAATAGCGCGGCCAACAGCTTCAAGCGCTTGAACCCTCCCTTCTTCGACGGCAGTGAAGATGCGATCGCTGCAGATGCATGGCTTCAGGACACAGAGGTGATTCTAGAAGCAGCCAGGACTCCAGAGAACGAGAAGGTGGCCGTGGTACGCCTGCAGTTACTAGATCTTGCCCGTAGCTGGTGGGCAGCACAGGCCGAAGGATTAGTGGCCCCTATTTCATGGGCAGTATTCAGAGAGAGATTCCAGACCAAGTATTTTGATGCTATAGCTCGGTATGATCTACAAACGACGTTCACCAATCTGAAGCAGATGGGCAGGACAGTCGATGGATATGCGGCCGAGTTTTCCAGACTCAGTCGGTTTGCTCCCACCTTGGTGGCGACCGAGTATGATAGAGCCCAGCAATTCCAGCAAGGGCTTCACCTGGAGATTCTATTGGCAGTTGAACAGTTTGAGCATCAGACTTTTGATGCAGTCTTGAGAGCAGTTAGGAGGCATGAGTACACCTCCCAGAGGATCGTGGATAGGACCGGAGGTCGGAAGCGATCTCACGGTCAGATGAATCAGTTATCAGCACCAGCCCCGACAGCCAGAGCTTTGACCATTGGAGCCCCGAGGCGGGCGACCTCAGTGACGTCGGTTCAGCATTCAGCCCCGATGCACCCTCAGCAGCAGAAGCAGAAGCAGTTTTTCGCAGTGGGATGTTCACACTGCGGGAAGCCAGGGCATGTGGTGTCCGAGTGTCGTAGAGCACAGGGTTTGTGCTTGGCTTGTGGTGCCCCAGACCACAGGATTGGGAACTGCCCGAATAGGGGGAGTTCATCCTCAGCCCTCACTAGTCCTTCGGTGAGAGGACCAGTACCAGTCCAGCAGCAACAGCAGCTGCAGTACCCGTTCTCGAGGCCGTTGCCAACGCAGGCCCAGGCGTTCCAGCAGCAGAGACCGCAGCAGTATACCCAAGCCCAAGCCCTGATCCAGAGTAGGCAGAGGAATTTTCAGCAGAGGGGACCCGTACCCAGAGGACATGGTCAAGTGCTGGCTTTGACCATGGGAGAGGAAGGAATAGCACCAGGTGAGGTGGTGGCAGGTACTATTCTCGTCAACACCTTTCCAGCTTCAGTATTATTTGATTCTGGTGTCTCGTATTCATTTATGTCTGCACGATTCGCGACAAGGATAGGACTGGAGCCCGAGTCATTATCAGTAAGGCTCAATATACTTACTGGTAACAGACTTGTGGGAGTAGATAGGGTATTTTCCTCGTGTCGGATCGTAGTTAGCGGTAGAGAATTCCCCGCTAGATTAATAGAGTTTCCGATGGCCGATTATGATGTGGTCTTAGGGATAGATTGGTTGAGGGACCAGTATGCTAGGATAGACTGCCACATTGGCAAGGTTGTTTTTAGCATTCCAGGCGAGCCAGAGTTTTCCTTCTCCCGAGGTAAAGTTGAACCTTCTACTCCAGTATTGCGGATGGCAGTAGCAGCAGTGCAGTTACCCCGAATAGTAGAAGAGTTTCCAGATGTTTTCCCAGAAGAGCTTCCAGGGATGCCGCCAGAGCGAGAGATCGAGTTCACCATAGACTTGATTCCTGGGACAGCCCAGTGTCGGAGAGAGTCTACAGGATGGCGCCGTCAGAGCTAGAGATATTGTACAAGATGATTGAAGAACTCAGAACCAAGGAATTCATTCGTGCTAGTGGATCGCCTTGGAGAGCCCCGATGCTTCTTATGAAAAAGAAGGATGGTACGTCCAGGTTATGTGTAGATTATCGTACCTTGAACTCAGTGACAATCAAGAACAGATACCCTCTTCCGAGGATAGATGACTTGTTTGATTAACTCCAAGGGGCAGCAGTGTTCTCGAAGATCGACTTACGATCAGGATACCACCAGATCAGAGTCAGAAAGCAGGACATCCCGAAGACAGCTTTTAGATCCCGGTATGGGCATTGGGAGTTCCTTGTTATGCCATTTGGAGCAACCAATGTGCCGGCTGTATTTATGGACCTCATGAATCGCATCTTCATGCCTTATTTGGATCAGTTCGTGATTGTGTTCCTAGACGACATCCTGGTCTACAGCAAGAGTGAGGCGGAGCATGAGCAGCATCTCAGAATTGTCCTCCAGATTCTTCGAGAGCACCAGTTGTATGCCAAGTTTAGTAAATGTGAGTTCTGGCTCGATCGCATTTCGTACTTGGGTCATATCATCACCCAAGGAGGAGTTGAAGTAGATCCCCAGAAGATTGTGGCCATTGAATCGTGGCCGGTGACCAGCACAGTTGCAGAAGTTCACAGTTTTCTTGGATTGGCCGGTTACTACCGGCGATTTGTTTCAGACTTTGCTCGGATCTCAGTGCCATTGACCCAGTTGACCCGTAAGGATGTGCAGTTTGCTTGGACAACAGAGTGCCAGGATTCTTTTGAGAAGTTGAAGCGAGGCTTGATGACGGCTCCTATTCTCATGCTTCCAGATGGGACCGAAGGATTCTCAGTGTATTGTGATGCTTCAGGCAGAGGCTTAGGATGTGTTCTGATGCAGCATGGGAAGGTAATAGCTTATGCGTCACGACAACTTCGTGATCATGAGAGGAATTACCCAATCCATGACTTGGAGCTGGCAGCAGTGGTGTTTGCACTTAAGTTATGGAGGTACTACTTGTATGGGGACAGGGTAGAGATTTTCACCGATTACAAGAGCCTGAAGTATGTTTTCACCCAGAAGGATCTTAACATGCGTCAGAGAAGATGGCTGGAGCTTCTTGTGGATTATGATGTCAACCTGCAGTATCACCCAGGAAAGGCCAACGTTGTTGCAGATGCATTGAGCAGGAGAGCCGGAGTTTATTTCCTAACAGCACAACCAGAGCTGTTAGCCGATCTTCAGAAGATGGAAATAGAAGTTGTCCTCCCTTCCAGTATGGCATTGATGGCCAGCATGCAAGTTCAGTCTACTATAGTCGAGAGGATCCAGATGGCGCAGTCAGCAGATTCAAAGCTTCAGCGACTCAGAGCAGAGTGCAAGGCAGGACGAAGACCAGAGTTATGTATCCATGAAGACGGTACCCTTCGACATGGAAAGCGTCTTTGTGTACCCAGTGGAGATATCAGACAAGAGATCATAACAGAGGCTCACAGTTCGCAGTATTCCATCCATCCCGGTGGCACGAAGATGTACCGTGATATCCGCCAGCACTTTTGGTGGAATGGCATGAAGAGGAAGATAGCCCGGTTTGTCTCTCGTTGTTTTGTCTGCCAACAAGTTAAGGCTGAACATCAGAGACCAGCTGGACTACTTCAACCATTGCCAATCCCAGAATGAAAGTGGGAGCATGTTACCATGGATTTTGTGACTGGACTACCTAGATCTCCAGCTGGTAGAGATGCTATCTGGGTTATAGTTGATCGGCTCACCAAGGTGGCTCACTTTCTTCCATTTAGGGTTGGCCAGTCGACGGCTCAGCTAGCAGAGATGTACCTCAGGCAGATTATCAGATTGCACGGCGTGCCAGTCAGTATCACCTCGGACCGAGATTCAAGGTTTACGTCGCACTTTTGGCGTAGCTTACAAGAGAGTTTGGGGACTCATCTCCAGTTCAGTTCAGCGTATCATCCGCAGACAGATGGCCAGTCGGAACGCACGATCCAGACTCTTGAAGACATGTTGCAGTCCTGTACACTTGACTTTGGTGGTTCATGGGAAGATCACTTGCACCTGGTAGAATTCTCGTACAATAACAGTTTCCAGGCCAGTATCCAGATGGCACCGTTCCAGGCACTGTATGGTAGGAAGTGCAGATCCCCGCTAGCCTGGGATGATGTTGGAGAGAGACAGATACTCGGTCCAGAAATAATTGCCCAGACAGTTGAAGTGGTCAGGAGAGTCCGAGATCATCTTCGAGTTGCACAAGATCGCCAGCGTCATTGGGCCAATTCTCATCGGCGACCCCTTGAATTTTCTGTCGGCGACCATATATTCCTTAGGATCTCGCCTACCCGTGGCGTCATTCGTTTCGGCGTGCGGGACAAGCTTAGTCCTAGGTATATAGGACCGTTTGACATTCTGGAGCGAGTAGGAGATGTATCCTATCGTCTCGCTCTTCCGCCGTCGCTAAGCGAGGTGCATGACGTGTTCCATGTATCCCAATTACGACGGTATATCCCGGACCCGAGCCACATCCTGGATCATTCGAAATTGGTTGTTGGTACCAACCTTTCGTATGAGGAGAGGCCCGTGTCTATATTAAACCGAAGAGAGAAGACACTCAAGAACAAGACTATCAAGTTAGTCCGAGTTGCTTGGGATCATCACTCTTTGGGTGAGTCAACGTGGGAGCGTGAGGATGACATCCGATCGCGATATCCCGACCTGTTTGACTCATGAGGTATAATGTCTTTCTTATGCCTCATGCCATCGATTCCTTGCTTGCATGATTGATTGTTTGTCTAGTTATAACTTGCTTGTGATTAGTATAGCTTGTTCTTGCCACTTCAGCCTCTTGATTAAATTCCGAGGACGGAATTCTTTTAAGGTGGGTAGAGTTGTAATGCCTGTAGTTCGTATTACGTATCTTGGAATACGTGTACGTATTTGTTCTTGTATTGCATATCTCTTAGCTTGGCCCGGTTTATTTTGGGTTGGTTCGGCTAGACTTGGGGTGCCTTGGTTCATCATGAACCAAGGGGAGAACCCCTACCTACCACCACCATCATCCTTTATTAACCCATTCCTTTAATTCTCTCTCTTTATTTACTTCTTCTTCTCCCACCATTACTTCTTCAACCACCAGGAGAGTGAGAGAGATAGAGCTTAGGCAAGTGCATCTTGCTTCATGGAGGAACATAAATTTTATTGTTCTATTCTCTTCTTCACAGCATTCTAAGACACTTTAGTGCTTGACATTTTCAATTTCTATGGCTAAATTCTTCTAGATCTAAGATTATAGTATTTTCGGATTTCTTGGGTTTTGATCTATTTAACTTTATTATTTCTAAGTTTTGATGGTTCCATGTTGTAGAGAATTTCGTTCTACCCCATTTTGACCTATGGAAGTCCAAATTTAGGCTTACGATGAAGGTTTTATGGAGCTTGGAAGCTATGGGTTCCATGGCCATCCTTCTCAGATTTTCTGAGAAGAGGGGTACCCACTTACCCAGCCGCATGAGATTCATTCACTTAGCCGCATGAGATTCATTCACTTAGCCGCATGAGATTCATTTTACTCAGCCGCATAGATGGGTACCCACTTACTTAGCCGCATAGATGGGTACCCACTTACCCAGCCGCATGAGATTTACTTGCTTAGCCGCATGGGTACCCACTTACTTAGCCGCATAGATGGGTACCCACTTACCCAGCCGTATGAGATTTACTTGCTTAGCCGCATGGGTACCCACTTACTTAGCCGCATAGATGGGTACCCACTTACCCAGCCGCATGAGATTTACTTGCTCAGCCACATGGGTACCCACTTACTCAGCCGCATAGATGGGTACCCACTTACCCAGCCGCATGAGATTTATTGACTTAGCCGCATGGGTACCCATCTACTCAGCCGAATAGATGAGTACCCATCTACTTAGACGCATAGATGAGTACCCATCTACTGCCGCATGAGCCCCCAATTCACCCTTGGTCGTATAGTGTTTAATTTGGTTGTTTTTCTTGCCCTATTTGGCTGATTTATGGCCCGAATTTTTCCCAACTCCCTACATGAAAATTGTAGATCTTTTCCTTGGCTTCCAGAATATGTTATTAACTATTTATGCAACTTTTTTCATTTATAATGTTGTAAGGATAGAACACGATAGTGGCCCGTCATGGCGCAGTCTTGATAAGTAACCCTGACATGATACACCTCGATATGTTGTTGCGACAGCTAGCACGACATGACAAGTATGAAAGACCTGGACACCATGGGCGATTGTGTTTGTACAAATAAACTGGTACTGTCTTGCATCATGTCTAGGATGGGGATCCCTGAGTACCACGGTCAGGGGTACCAACTGAAATTGACTAAGGCTAATTAACTAGAATGATTCAGTAGTCATGAAGAGATTCCCAGCTACAGGCAATCCCGTTATCTGGGCGCATTAAGTGGACTTGTAGCCTACCGACGAGTAAGGCACATTTCCAGCACACAGTCATGTGGTGCACCCTTCATAAACGGACATTCGACCCGGATAACCGGATGGTCTGCAGGGCTTGTGGCTGTTGGGATAATCTCATTGTATCTTGCTAGTAACTAGGCTGTGATAACCCTAGTTAGTTAAAAGTATCAAGCCGTACTCTTGATTGGCCGTGATTGATTGGATGAAGTTTATTCCAGCTTAGTCTTATCCTGATCCTGTGCAAGATTGGGACATGACATGATTATTGATGCTTGCCTTAACAATAACGATCAGGGGTCTAGTTCTGTTCAGGCGAAAGGTTACAACCCCGGTCCTTGTTTGGTTTAAGGGTTGTAACCTGGCTCCCGGAGCAGTTCTGTGTCCTCTCTTCGTTTATTGTCTTATTGCAACCCCATGCCATGCTCGTCATGTTCTTTTACCTTATTTCAATACCATGATTATTTATACTGGCCTTAGCAATAAAGATCAGGGGTCCAGTTCTGTTCAGGCGAAGGGTTACAACCCCGGTCCTTGTTTGGTTTAAGGGTTGTAACATGGCTCCCGGAGCAGTTCTGTGTCCTCTCTTCGTTTATTGTCGTCACTATACCAATAGTATTTGAGACGAGTTTCTATTCAGGTGAAGGGTTACAACCCCGGTCCTTGTTTGGTTTAAGGGTTGTGACCTGGCGACTTGAATGGTTTCTTCGTACTCAGTTTACTGTTGTTATCTCTATTATTATCAGTTCTTTATTTATTATCTTTAATATTCTATTGTGATATGCTGGTTTTAGTTCCTAAGTGAAGCCTCCTTTGTGGTACTTGCTCTTTCTGGGGTTTGACCCAGCTGGTTTTGTGTGGCCAGATATCGGAGCAGCACCAGAGGATCCACCTGTCTTCCAGCCAGATGGTGACCACCAGGCGTAACCCTGGCAACGAGTGGGTTTCTTTTTGTTCTCCCACTTTATTGTAAAATTATTCTTTTGAGGCGTTTAGCCGGCGAGCACGTGTTAGCTCGTATTGCACCTTTAATTACTTTCTGCCTATGGGCTGTAACATGATTGACAAATCCTAGGGTTGATCATGTATGACTGAAACTCTTGCTAGTCCTGACATTTTGTACGACTAGCTTCATGATCATCCGAATATGTAATGTATGGGACGCCTTGCTATTATATATTTGGTGCTCTGATATCTTGTATACTGTTACTACTTGCTTGGGATTGAGACAATAGGCTTGTTCATGACCATAGGAGACTGTTGGCTTGTAGTTAAACCCTCATGTATCTAGACAGCCGTGATCGTATAGCGAGGTGGATGGCACTTCAATATACGTAGCTGGCTATGTACGCCCCCGCTCTCCAGTTTTCTGGTTCTGGGGCGTGACAAGGACAACGTTCTACGCAGGGGCTGTAGGCTCAGCAGAGTAAATAAAGAGTGGCAGTAAGTAGCGCTCATCCGAGTCACTATCGGCCTTGGACAGAAGGTAGTGCTCCGAAGAGCCACCATCGGCCCAAAATGTGTGTAAAAATAAAATGTAGCCCCTACGCTAATAACTGTCCCCTTCCCTCCATGATACTATACATGCGTCGTCTCCACGACACTGTTTAATCTTTAATAACTGCCAAAGTCTTCTACACAATCTATTAGCAGTTATATCTTAACGGATGCGCACGGGGGATCAGCCTACACGCAAGTGACCTCTATATGATACTCACAATTCTCACACACAACTCGTGTATAATCGTGACAAGTCAATGAGACACACTAAATTTGACGGTAGTCCCTTAACTCTAAGCCAAAAATATAGTAATTTGCATTTACATATAATTTAAAAAGAAACAACTAAAATATACATGATATTGAGCAGGAAATTTAATCAGTAAAGGTAAGGTGTCTTGCCTGGTGGGTCGCCTGGGATGGTGCGATGCTCCGACAAGTCCTGCTTGTCCAATAACCATGGTCAATGTGAAGGGCCCGAATTCGCGAGAAAATAGGAAAAAATTAGTACCAAATTTAATAAAAAAAATATAGTAGAAATTTAGGGGTTTTACATCCTATCCAACGTAAAAGAATTTCGTCCTCGAAATTAAGAATTAGGAGGGGGTGAGGAGGCACAACGGTAGGTGGGAGGGTTTAAAGAAGTTTATATGATCGTAGTCTAGGTTGAGGATATGATTAAGAGACGATTGTAATCACTCTTAAATTCAAGTAATTAGAAAGTCAAGATTGTAAATTTAGGGTCGAGGGAAAGGTCGGGTAGTTCAAGACAAAGATATAGTTACATTGGGTGGTAATGGTCATGGCGATAGGACAGTTAGAGGAAGTTCTAGTATAACGCCATCGTTCTTCCAAAATAGGTGAAGGCGAAAGCAATATAGAGTTCGAAGGAGGCGTTATCGAATACGAATACGTGAATCAAAGACGATCGAATAATTTCAAAGGAATTGTCAAGGCAGTCGTGGATGGGATTCTAGAGGGCAAGTTTAGCTATGTTCCCATCCACGTAGGACGATAGATAAAGGCGAACCAATGTGCACTCGGTTGATCAGACCATCATGTACCGGTTCTGATTAGACAATATGTTAGTGGGAGCGACCCAATAAAACATATGTCATGATCAAGCTTGATAAAGAATACGCTTGCAAAACTAAGATATTTTAGCATCATAGGTAAGATAATAAGTAAAGGGTAATGATGAAAGAAATCAATTAGCCCAAGATCTTATAAAATCTAAGTTCCGTCCGAGAATTGGGGCCTATGCTGTCGGCTTGGTTGACTAGATAAGTTAGGGTCTACTGAATTTTATAGACCAAGTGAACTTATCAATGTGGTCCACAAAATGTTGGTTAGATCGTGAGGTATTCTACCAAACTTACAAGAATTAAACTAATGGTGTGATAGGTCCAGCAATCATGATAAAATGTAAGGTTAAGCATGTAAGGAATTAAGTAGAACAAAATCATATATCGGGTCGAAAGAATTGAGTCGAGGTCGAGTTTCATCTATAGTTTAAAAAGTATATTGGTTTCACGGTAGGGATTAGAGTCCAGTCTTTTTGACCCGAAAGTCGCAATATAAAATTAGAGTACAAGAAGACGTGTTTTAGTGGCACGTGACATACCTACATGAAGGTGGACTCGTGTAGGTCTTGCATGTGAACTTTGTGGGAAGGAAAAGTCTAGTGTTATGCTCCAAATATCCAAGTCACGGTAAAGGACACAAAAGAATTTAAAATAGAAAGTAGGAGTTCATGAGATAATGATTAATGAACCAAATAAATGACCGAGCTAAAGCATGAAATAAAGATAACTTAGATTCTAACAAATCAAGGTAAAATAAATTAGGAGTACAGTTTCTAGGGATATGATAGCCACTTAGATGGTGTATGATCAAGGAACAATCTAATCATTTCTCAAGTTTCAAATGATTAGATGGTCATGACAAAAGATCTAGAATTGAGGGAAGGTCGAGTAAGTCAAAAGATATGTTCATCGGTTTGGTCGATGACTAATTATGCAATATCATAATCATAGATGGCATGGCAATCTAATGTACAATACTTCTATCTCACTAGGGTGACCTTCCTTGCTTCTTGGTCCTCTTCCAATATATGATCTAATAAAAAATTTAACGTTCCTCGAAATAAAAATTCTAAGATACTTCGCCAAAAATTTCCAATTATCTTAGCCTGTCAACTTTAATCAAAATTTTAAATTTCTAGTCAGTCTCAAAACAACCCTTGTATATCACAAATCGAATAATTAAAATTTTTTTTTCCAAAATTTAAATATCCATAATCAAGGCTTGAAATTTAAATACTTTGTAAATCATAAATCACATGACGTAATTTAATTCAAAAATATTTTACCAACATTCCATCATCTTCAAATTTTGGTCAACCGTAAATCATAGTTAATTTTTTTTTATCCTTTTTAAAACAAATTTATATCCCTCCAAAAGATGTATAGCTATAATTCAATGACTCATAAATGTTCAAAGACCTTCAAAATCAAACACAAAATCAATTCAATTTGTTTTCTCGATCTAGCTATCCAATTGTGTATATCACCTTATAATATCAAATTAAAATTTCAACTATCTTTTGAAAGCGGTAATATGCTACTACCCAACTTGGAATAAACTAATCCTTAAGATCATATTTCTAGGAAAATAAATGCCTTTATAACTCAAATAAAACCCAATGCATACTAATTGTCAATGTAACCCTTCTAGCCATGAGTTTGACCTATGAGCATATACAAGTGTAGTCATCTTCCTAGCTGTCACTAAGCACGAGACTAAGGATTTACGGTAGAAGAGTCAAGCAAGATGCAATTTAAGGAGGTCGAACGAGAGTTCGAAATTTGAAGTCAAGAAGGGATATCAAGTAGGTGGATGAGATTCTAGACTCTAATCCTATATTGCAGGCTCACATCGGTACAATTACGTAGCCGAAGTGACAAACTGACCTGCATGGGCCACCACAAAAACATGTCACGCCCCAGTCCCAAATACTTGAGACTAGATACGTATCATGCCAGCTGTATACATACGAGAAAATATACGACTCGTATATATACATAAGCTGTAAATGTAGAAAGCCAAGACACTAAATCTCATCCACAAAGATAAATAATAATATAAAAGCAACTTTGAGTTGTCATGTACACAATAGTTGGGCGGAGACAAAGTCCACTACCAACCAAATTAAATATGGAAAAATATACAAGGAAAGAATTTAGCAAGCGAGAGCAAGTGACGAATCCAAGAGTAATCATCACGACGGAATAGAGCGCAAGTCATGGCCTTAGCTAGAGCACCTGCAAGAAATCACGAAGACACACACCTGGAGAAAAACCAGGTCCTCAGAGGGACGTAACAAGACACATAATATCATGCCAATAAACTGAATAAATAAGCTCAACAGAAAAGTATGCATGAGTAAAGGTTCCTACCCATTCTAGGTGATATGCACTTTGAGGACAACGTTCTGTTGACACAAAGTCACAGTCAACCAAATATTGACTACATTGACTAAATAATATCTGTATAAATTCAATACGACACACGACGTCTGCATTCAGTTCAGGACAGACAACAGCTCAGTTTCCGACTCTCAGTGTATTTTCGAGTCTGTACTTTTACATTTTATTGAGTCTAGAAGTATGTACTCTGAGTTATGCTGAGCTCTTGGAACTTAGTCTATAAGCCTACCTAAAATCCCAAGCTCCACCAAAACAAAAATTGCCCACAAGTCCCACTTAGGACCACTCTGTGCTCTGGAGACAGAGTTCGGGCCGAACTCTGCCTCCACACAGAGTTCGGGCCGAACTCTGTCCCCTAGAAATCAGGAACCCTAATTTTAGGGTTAGCTGGTTGCTAGCTGTCCAACGGCCAAATTTTTGAATTTTCCTACCCGAATTCTGGCCGAATTCTGCCTCTAAAAACACTATAAATAGGGCATGAATTCTCTCATTTCAATTCACTCAATCTTCTCTTCTCTTCTCTCCTACAAGCTCAATAAGCCATACCCTTCCTATCTACTAGCCACAAGCCTCCTAAGTCTCGAGTGCTCAGCATCTCTCAGTTAGGATTCTTGTACAAGAGTCGAAGAAGTCGCTTGGACAATTCCAAGCAAATCGCCACTGCGATCCTCTGTTAGAAGTTGACGTGCTCTTCTAAAGAAAAGGCACGGGTTGTAAACTACTATTTCACAAATAGTGGATTTAATCCTGAGCTAGAGTTCTCAGGCCTGGACTAGTCCTCCATGAGGGAAACCAGGTTAAAATTGCTGTGTTTGCGTATGCTCTTCTGCTCTTCATTTATTTTCCGCACTTTACTCTGATTATTTATTGTTGGTGAAAGAGTTATTTTTAATTGGCTATTTTTCTATATAAACTCTATTCACCCCCCTCTAGAGTTGCCAAACTGTTCTTCAATTGGTATCAGAGCTCTGTTCTCTTTACAAGGACTAACTTCCTAAGAGCTGATCCATGGCAACCACACAATCCTTGATTTCCAATCATGGTGAAGGTCAGTCCACTCATAGGCCTCCCCTATTTGATGGGACTAACTACACATATTGGAAAACAAGGATGAGCTTCTATCTTAAGTCTCTAGACTTTGACCTGTGGACTGTCGTCACTGACGGTTACAAAAAGTCCGCCAGGATAGTTGTCGATGGTGACCGCATTGAGAAACCACACGACAAATATTCTGTCGAGGAGAAGAAACAGGCAAGTCTAGATGCTAGGGCTATTAATGCTTTATTCTGTGCTATAGACAGGAATGAGTTCAACAGGGTCTCTACATGCACCACTGCTCATGAAGTATGGAGACTTCTAGAAGTGACGCATGAAGGAACCACACAGGTCAAGGAATCTAAAATAAGCCGTCTCACTCAAGAATACGAAGCCTTCAAGATGAAGCCAAGTGAGACGATCACTCAAATGATCACAAGATTCCTCGACATCATCAATCCTCTATCTTCGCTTGGAAAGCAGTACTCAAACCACGAGAAGATTCGTAAGCTGTTCAGAGGGCTACCAAAGATTTGGAACCCTAAGGTGACAGCCATCATAGAAGGAAACGATCTCACAACAATGTCAATGGAGACCTTGATGGATAAGCTTATGACTCACGAGCTTGACCTCAAGGACTTCGAAGAGCCTGCTCCGAAGACCAGGGAGATCACACTCAAAGCTCATCAACGAAGAGCTAATCATGATGAGACCGAAGAAGATAATTCGGATGATGAAGACCAAGCTCTCATGGTTCGCAACTTCAGGAAATTCCTTCGCTTCAATCGAAGGAAGAAGGAATCTCAAGAAGACGATGAAGAAGAACCAACTTGTTATGGTTGCAAGAAAACTGGACATGTCCGAAAAGACTGCCCATTCCTGAAGAAGAGCAACCGCTATGAGAAGCCATACAAAAAGAACTCATCAAAGAAATATGCCAACACAGGTATCTGGCATGAAAGTGAAGCGAGTGACTCTGAGGAAGAAAAGGACTCTCCTCAAGATACAGCAAATGTGTGCCTGATGGCAACCTCCAACAAGGTATCTAACGAAACTCTGGATGACTTCTCTTTTGATGAACTTGGCGATGCTTTCACTGATTTACTCGATGATCATAAAAAGGTCATCGGTAAATATAAACATGCCAAGGACAAAATCAAAAGTCTAGAAGATGAGATACAAAGAATTTCTTTACTTCTTGATAATGTTAGAAACACATCACCCACAAATGACACTGATGAAACATCCAAGCTTAAATTAAGCTTACATGATGCTGAAGCACGTATTGAGCAACAAACTCAAGAAATCACTACTCTCAACACGTTGCTTGCTGAAGAAAAGAGTAGACACAAGATTTCTATGACTAAGATTTATGGCTTAAATATTAAGGTTGATGAACTGCAAGCTGTTTCTAAAAGATTAGAAACCAAATTGGGTAAACAGGTTGTTCAACCTCAAACCCAATCACATGGGCACAATACCACTCATGCTAGTCAACCACGTCATTCTCATGCAGCACATAACCATGCTTTTATATACACAAACTTTCACAAACCACGTGCACGTAAGAACAATTCTCACTCAGTACACACTCATCATGCACAAAGACACAATCAACATCACTCCACACATAAAATTTATCATGCCATGCCATATAGACAAAATCATCATGCAATGCCATATAGACAAGGTCCTCATAAACCATATAGACAAAATCATCATGCCATGCCATCTAGACAATATCAGCATGTCACACATCATAGACAATACCATCATTCTATGCCTCATAGACACCATCAACATGCCACTTATTCCATGCATAATCATCTTCACCATGCTAACTCTTCACATCATGTCCATCCTTATCCTGTTGCTTATAAATATTATTCTCATGCTCCTAGTATAAATAAGAATGCTATCTGTACTTATTGTGGATTACATGGACACATCTCACCACAGTGCAGAGTTAGAAGACTTGTAGATAAAAGGATATATGCTTGGTTCCCAAAGACTAACTTTTCAGGACCCTCAAGAACTCGGGTACCAAAGGTCACATCTACTCTTGATGTAGGTGGACCTTCCCTCCTCAACTGAAAGTAAGTGGATTCTCGATAGTGGATGCTCGCGACATATGACGGGAGACGCAAATCTTTTTGCATCACTATCGATGAAGAGAGAAGGATACGTATCCTTCGGTAACAATCTCAAAGGGCACATTATAGGTAATGGTATCATTGGTCATCCTCCTTCTCCTGTAATAAAGGATATCTGCCTAGTGATCGAGTTAAAGCATAACCTGCTCAGCATTAGTCATCTTGCTGATCATGGATATGATATTAACTTTGGACAAAACAGTTGCTACATCTATGATAGGTCAACAGGAGACATTGCTTTTGAAGGGAAAAGAGAGGACAACATCTACATTTTCTATCTTTCTATAAATACTAACAATGCAGGTAGATGTCTATATGCCCACAAAGACGAACGACTACTTTGGCACCAGCGTCTTGGTCATGCCAACATGGATGCTATATCCAGGCTTTCCACCAAGAAGCTAGTGAGAGGATTGCCTGAAATCACGTTCAAAAAGGACACGGTATGTGCCGAATGTGAACTAAACAAGGCAACTAAATCCTCATTTCATTCTATCAACTCTGTAAGTACTACTAGACCCTTGCAACTACTTTATATAGATTTATTTGGTCCTAGTAGAATAGCTAGCCTTGGAGGCAAACTTTATGCATGTGTTATTGTTGATGATTTTTCGAGATTTACATGGGTTTTCTTTCTCGCTAATAAGAGCGATGCTATTTCTGCTTTCAAAATTTTTGTAAAGAAAGTTCAAAACGAAAAAGGCTACATGATTACTCGAATCCGAAGTGATCATGGAGGCGAATTCGTAAATTATGATTTTGAAAGTTTTTGTAATGCAAATGGTTTTGATCATGAATTTTCTTGTCCTAGAACTCCTCAACAAAATGGTGTTGTGGAGCGGAAGAATAGGACTCTTTGGCGATATGGCTAGAGTCATGTTGAATAAATTTTCTCTTCCGAAATATTTTTGGGCAGAGGCTGTAAGTACAGCATGCCACATTTTGAATAGGGTGCTTATTCGTCCCATTACGAAGAAAACACCCTATGAGCTTTGGTTTGGGAGAACCCCTAATGTTTCTTATTTTAAAGTTTTTGGCTGTAGATGTTTTATCCTTAACACCAAAGACAACTTAGGCAAATTTGATGCCAAAGCTGACGATGGTATCTTTCTTGGTTATGCCGCCAAGAGTAAGGGATATAGAGTTTTCAACAAACGCTCACTTATTGTGGAAGAGTCAACAAATGTGACTTTTGATGAAGATAACAGTGCAGCAAGTACTCTTGATGATGACGTTGAGCCATCAACTTCTACTCCAATGAATACTTCAACCGAAACTAATTCTCTGGAGGGTTTGCCTAAGAAATTCTCTTTCAAACCTTCTCATCCAGAAAATTTAGTTATAGGAGAAGTTTCACGTGGAGTAACTACTAGATCATCACTAAGAGACTCCGTTGCTAGCACTGCCTTCATTTCACAAGTAGAGCCTAAAAATATTTCTGAAGCTTTTAATGATGAATTTTGGATTTTTGCTATGCAAGAAGAACTCAACCAATTCGAGAGAAGCCAAGTATGGGAACTCGTTCCTAGACCGGTTAATCACTCAATAATTGGTACTAAATGGGTTTTTAAAAACAAAGTAAATGAAGATGGTTCAGTCACACGTAACAAAGCTCGTCTAGTAGCTCAAGGATACAACCAAGAGAAAGGTATCGACTACGATGAGACGTATGCTCCTGTTGCTAGATTAGAATCCATTCAGATGCTTTGTGCTTTTGCTATTTTTTAAAACTTTAAATTATTTCAAATGGATGTGAAAAGTGCTTTCTTGAATGGCTTTATTAAGGAGGAAGTTTATGTCAAACAACCCCCTGGCTTTGAAAATCACAAATTTCCCGACCACGTGTTCAAGCTGAAGAAAGCGCTTTATGGCCTTAAACAAGCCCCCAGAGCTTGGTATGAAAGGCTAAGCAGTTTCTTGCTTGAGAAAGGTTTTTCAAAAGGGAAAATTGATACTACACTGTTTATCAAATCTTTCAAAGACACCATTCTATTAATTCAGATTTATGTTGATGATATTATTTTTGGGTCTACTGATGAAACTCTTTGTCAAGAATTTGCCAAGTGTATGCAGACGGAATTTGAGATGAGCATGATGGGAGAGCTCAACTACTTTCTTGGTCTGCAAGTAAAACAACTGGCTAATGGAACTTTCATCTGTCAATCGAAGTATACCAAGGACATGCTGAAGAAGTTCGATCTTGACAACATCAAACCAATCAGCACTCCAATGGCTACTTCAACCAAACTCGAACCAGATGAGAGCGGCAAACCCGTTGATCAACGTAAGTATCGAGGTATGATAGGCAGCTTGCTTTATTTAACTGCTAGTCGCCCCGATATCATGTTTAGTATTTGCCTATGTGCTAGATATCAAGCAAATCCTAAGGAATCTCACATGACCGTGGTTAAGCATATCTTTCGATACCTTAAGGGTACGGTTACAGTGGGTCTATGGTATCCCAAGTCAACATCATTTGACCTCATCGGTTACTCTGATGCTGACTTTGCTGGATGCAAGGTCGACCGTAAAAGTACGAGCGACACGTGTCATTTATTAGGAAAGGCTTTAGTCTCATGGTTTAGCAAGAAGCAGAACTCTGTCGCACTATCCACAACAGAAGCTGAATATATAGCAGCTGGGCGTTGTTGTGCACAAATTCTGTGGATGAAGCAAACCCTTGAAGACTATAAGTTATCTTTCATGCATATTCCTATATTCTGTGACAATACTAGTGCAATAAATTTGACTAAGAACCCTGTCTGCCACTCACGCACTAAACACATTGAGATCAGACACCACTTTTTGCGTGATCATCAGCAAAATGGCACGATTAACTTAGAATTTATTGACACTGATCATCAGCTGGCAGATTTCTTTACTAAGCCACTATCCGAAGAGCGCTTCAATTTTCTTTGTCGTGAACTTGGAATTTTAGATGAAGCAGTTATAAATTGAAACTCACCTGCGTAAATATCGAGTATATTGTGATTCTTTTTCGAAGAATTTGGTATGGGTACAAGCCGAAAGGGTCCTTCTGACAACAAGGCGTAAAAGCCTAAGCGACATGGTGCACTAGTCCTCAGGACTACCGCTAGCTGGGATCCGGCCCCTGCAGCTAACCCATGGCAAATTTGGACTATTGAACCACAATATATGTCCTTATTTACTATATGGCTCGTTTTCGATTTAATGTTGCCTAATTGAGATTTTCTAAAGTTCATTCTATTTTCTGAGTACCTCTCTATCTATTTTTTACACTCTTTGTTGTCCTCAACTATCTTTTGTTTAACTCTTAAACTTTTTCTTCATGTTCTTTGCCTGTTTTCAGTTCTGGACCATTGATCCAGAACTCGGGCCGAACTCTGCCCCTATCAGAGTTCGGGCCGAGTTCGGTTCTTAGGTTCCAGAGTCGGGATCTGGCTCTGCCGTTGGATCAATTTTAATCCAATGGTCAATATTTCACCCGACCAAAGACAAAACCCTACTTTATGTCGGGATTCCATCTCTCTCCTACCACCTTTCTCACCTATACAAAATCTTTCCTTGAAACCCTAACCCTAGTTTTTGATCTAGAGTGCTCCAGTGCTTCTCAAAATCAAGAAAAAGGGGTTTCTCTCCATTCTCTTCCATTGTTTATTACTTGTTTGAGGTACCATTCCTATTTTCTAGTTAAAATCTTTTAATGGCTCCTTGCTTGTTCAATCGTGGGAAGAGAATTCGAGTTGAGAGTATTTCCTCTTCGGATTCTCCTCCATCAATTGAACAAATCATTGAACAACTTCAACCATCCCATCCTTTGTTCAATCCACTTCGTCCTTAAAATCCTTCCACCTATGACAACAGGCTTTTTGTCTCACAAGATGCATCAAACAACTGGTTTAGTGACTTTCGGAATCGACAGGTATTCACAGGACATCCTATTAATTTTTCCATATTCTCTCAATATGATTCTTTATTCCATAATCTCTATCTTGATGAACTAGTTACCACAACTTCTGTTATCTATCGTCATGCCGTTCAAATGTTCTACTGCAACTTAACCTTTGATGACCTTCATATTTATTCACGAGTTGCAGGTATCAATATATCTTTTGATGACTTTGACTTAGCCGAATATCTTGATCTTCTAGAGCCCAATTCTTGGGAAAAGCTAGTTGACGCTCGCTCGTTCTGTTTTCCCGACGGAATTTCCCTTGAAAGCTTCAAGGACGATTTGTGTACTCCATACACACGTCCTCGCAAGCTCACGGCTAAATATCTCAACCCATATTTTTCTGACCTTCATTGGATTATTTCTAACACCATTCTACCCAAAACAGGTTCCCATGATGACATCACTTATCTTGAAATATCTGCTCTTTATCATTTTCATTTTGGAATTCCTTTCAATCTTCCACGTACCATGATGGACTGGATGATTCACTGTAGGAGGAAACCACGAGCTTTGGTTTATCCTCTGTATCTTCCTTTGATCTTTCGTGCTTTTCAAATACCACTTGATGCTTGTCCGTTCATGCCTGCACCTACCTTTCTATCCAAGGCACGACTCCTTCAGCCTGTCACTGCTTCTGAGTCATCTGAGCATTCTGCTGATGAGGAGCCTGACGCCCCTCCTCTTGGTCAGGATGCACCTCCTCCTGCCACTCTTGAGTCTCTTCAGACTATGCTTCGCGATCGCTTTGCTATTGAGGATGATCGTTGGACGCAGCAGGATTACCGTACCACCTTGCAGATCAGTGCCCTTGGGAACTCTCTGCATGATATGCGATATTCACTTGCTCGTCATCCTGATCTGCATGTGCCTATTGAGCGGGATCCAGATCGCGCGGGTCATCGTATAGACGATCCGTGGGTCATGAGGTATATGGATCCTGATGATGCTTTTGTGGACCCTTGTCGCTCATTCCCTGGTCCTTCAGATGTTCCAGGACCTTCTCGTGCTCCATGATGGAGATTGGCTTGATATGCTGCTGACACTGCGGATGGTCTTAGTTATTTTTTTTGATTTTAGTTATTTCAGTTTGTTATGGATTTATGTACTGGATTTATGTCTTCAAACCCTGATGATGTGCTGGTTGGTGGATAACATTTTATGCTATTTTTCGTAGTTCTACTTTATGTCAGTGACTTGTTTTATTAGTATTATACTGTTTCTTCTCTGCTTGGTGTGGTTGGATTACTTTTCATTGTCTATACTGCTATTCCCATACTTTTCCTTATGCAGTCTATATGATCCTTTATATTGCTAACTGCCAAAAGGGGGAGAAATATGTATATTTGTGTGCTTGTGTTTGCTTTTGGGAAAATATTTTTATCAGGCCACAGGTTCTATGCATTATTTACGGGGGAGAGCTATTGATTCTAGCTCGGCACCGTCCACTGATTACGGGGGAGCTATCTTATTCTAGCTCGGCATTGTTTATGGGGGAGCTGTGTTTTAACCAACTGTGTCCAGGTATGAATATTGAAATATACATTTATTATTTTGTCAATTATCAATATGGGGGAGATTGTTGACACAAAGTCACAGTCAACCAAATATTGACTACATTGACTAAATAATATCTGTATAAATTCAATACGACACACGACGTCTGCATTCAGTTCAGGACAGACAACAGCTCAGTTTCCGACTCTCAGTGTATTTTCGAGTCTGTACTTTTACATTTTATTGAGTCTAGAAGTATGTACTCTGAGTTATGCTGAGCTCTTGGAACTTAGTCTATAAGCCTACCCAAAATCCCAAGCTCCACCAAAAAAAAAATTGCCCACAAGTCCCACTTAGGACCACTCTGTGCTCTGGAGACAGAGTTCGGGCCGAACTCTGCCTCCACACAGAGTTCGGGCCGAACTCTGTCCCCTAGAAATCAGGAACCCTAATTTTAGGGTTAGCTGGTTGCTAGCTGTCCAACGGCCAAATTTTTGAATTTTCCTACCCGAATTCTGGCCGAATTCTGCCTCTAAAAACACTATAAATAGGGCATGAATTCTCTCATTTCAATTCACTCAATCTTCTCTTCTCTTCTCTCCTACAAGCTCAATAAGCCATACCCTTCCCATCTACTAGCCACAAGCCTCCTAAGTCTCGAGTACTCAGCATCTCTCAGTTAGGATTCTTGTGCAAGAGTCGAAGAAGTCGCTTGGACAATTCTAAGCAAATCGCCACTGCGATCCTCTGTTAGAAGTTGACGTGCTCTTCTGAAGAAAAGGTACGGGTTGTAAACTACTATTTCACAAATAGTGGATTTAATCCTGAGCTAGAGTTCTCAGGCCTGGACTAGTCCTCCACGAGGGAAACCAGGTTAAAATCACTGTGTTTGCGTATGCTCTTCTGCTCTTCATTTATTTTCTGCACTTTACTCTGATTATTTATTGTTGGTGAAAGAGTTATTTTTAATTGGCTATTTTTCTATATAAACTCTATTCACCCCCCTCTAGAGTTGCCAAACTGTTCTTCACGTTCTACGCAGGGATTGTAGGCTCAGCAGAGTAAATAAAGAGTGGCAGTAAGTAGCGCTCATCCGAGTCACTATCGGCCTTGGACAGAAGGTAGTGCTCCGAAGAGCCACCATCGGCCCAAAATGTGTGTAAAAATAAAATATAGCCCCTACGCTAATAACTGTCCCCTCCCCTCCATGATACTATACATGCGTCGTCTCCACGACACTGTTTAATCTTTAATAACTGCCAAAGTCTTCTACACAATCTATTAGCAGTTATATCTTAACGGATGCGCACGGGGGATCAGCCTACACGCAAGTGACCTCTATATGATACTCACAATTCTCACACACAACTCGTGTATAATCGTGACAAGTCAATGAGACACACTAAATTTGACGGTAGTCCCTTAACTCTAAGCCAAAAATATAGTAATTTGCATTTACATATAATTTAAAAAGAAACAACTAAAATATACATGATATTGAGCAGGAAATTTAATCAGTAAAGGTAAGGTGTCTTGCCTGGTGGGTCGCCTGGGATGGTGCGATGCTCCGACAAGTCCTGCTTGTCCAATAACCATGGTCAATGTGAAGGGCCCGAATTCGCGAGAAAATAGGAAAAAATCAGTACCAAATTTAATAAAAAAAATATAGTAGAAATTTAGGGGTTTTACATCCTATCCAACGTAAAAGAATTTCGTCCTCGAAATTAAGAATTAGGAGGGGGTGAGGAGGCACAACGGTAGGTGGGAGGGTTTAAAGAAGTTTATATGATCGTAGTCTAGGTTGAGGATATGATTAAGAGACGATTGTAATCACTCTTAAATTCAAGTAATTAGAAAGTCAAGATTGTAAATTTAGGGTCGAGGGAAAGGTCGGGTAGTTCAAGACAAAGATATAGTTACATTGGGTGGTAATGGTCATGGCGATAGGACAGTTAGAGGAAGTTCTAGTATAACGCCATCGTTCTTCCAAAATAGGTGAAGGCGAAAGCAATATAGAGTTCGAAGGAGGCGTTATCGAATACGAATACGTGAATCAAAGACGATCGAATAATTTCAAAGGAATTGTCAAGGCAGTCGTGGATGGGATTCTAGAGGGCAAGTTTAGCTATGTTTCCATCCACGTAGGACGATAGATAAAGGCGAACCAATGTGCACTCGGTTGATCAGACCATCATGTACCGGTTCTGATTAGACAATATGTTAGTGGGAGCGACCCAATAAAACATATGTCATGATCAAGCTTGATAAAGAATACGCTTGCAAAACTAAGATATTTTAGCATCATAGGTAAGATAATAAGTAAAGGGTAATGATGAAAGAAATCAATTAGCCCAAGATCTTATAAAATCTAAGTTCCGTCCGAGAATTGGGGCCTATGCTGTCGGCTTGGTTAACTAGATAAGTTAGGGTCTACTGAATTTTATAGACCAAGTGAACTTATCAATGTGGTCCACAAAATGTTGGTTAGATCGTGAGGTATTCTACCAAACTTACAAGAATTAAACTAATGGTGTGATAGGTCCAGCAATCATGATAAAATGTAAGGTTAAGCATGTAAGGAATTAAGTAGAACAAAATCATATATCGGGTCGAAAGAATTGAGTCGAGGTCGAGTTTCATCTATAGTTTAAAAAGTATATTGGTTTCACGGTAGGGATTAGAGTCCAGTCTTTTTGACCCGAAAGTCGCAATATGAAATTAGAGTACAAGGAGACGTGTTTTAGTGGCACGTGACATACCTACATGAAGGTGGACTCGTGTAGGTCTTGCATGTGAACTTTGTGGGAAGGAAAAGTCTAGTGTTATGCTCCAAATATCCAAGTCACGGTAAAGGACACAAAAGAATTTAAAATAGAAAGTAGGAGTTCATGAGATAATGATTAATGAACCAAATAAATGACCGAGCTAAAGCATGAAATAAAGATAACTTAGATTCTAACAAATCAAGGTAAAATAAATTAGGAGTACAGTTTCTAGGGATATGATAGCCACTTAGATGGTGTATGATCAAGGAACAATCTAATCATTTCTCAAGTTTCAAATGATTAGATGGTCATGACAAAAGATCTAGAATTTAGGGAAGGTCGAGTAAGTCAAAAGATATGTTCATCGGTTTGGTCGATGACTAACTATGCAATATCATAATCATAGATGGCATGGCAATCTAATGTACAATACTTCTATCTCACTAGGGTGACCTTCCTTGCTTCTTGGTCCTCTTCCAATATATGATCTAATAAAAAATTTAACGTTCCTCGAAATAAAAATTCTAAGATACTTCGCCAAAAATTTCCAATTATCTTAGCCTGTCAACTTTAATCAAAATTTTAAATTTCTAGTCAGTCTCAAAACAACCCTTGTATATCACAAATCGAATAATTAAAATTTTTTTTTCCAAAATTTAAATATCCATAATCAAGGCTTGAAATTTAAATACTTTGTAAATCATAAATCACATGACGTAATTTAATTCAAAAATATTTTACCAACATTCCATCATCTTCAAATTTTGGTCAACCGTAAATCATAGTTAAATTTTTTTTATCCTTTTTAAAACAAATTTATATCCCTCCAAAAGATGTATAGCTATAATTCAATGACTCATAAATGTTCAAAGACCTTCAAAATCAAACACAAAATCAGTTCAATTTGTTTTCTCGATCTAGCTATCCAATTGTGTATATCACCTTATAATATCAAATTAAAATTTCAACTATCTTTTGAAAGCGGTAATATGCTACTACCCAACTTGGAATAAACTAATCCTTAAGATCATATTTCTAGGAAAATAAATGCCTTTATAACTCAAATAAAACCCAATGCATACTAATTGTCAATGTAACCCTTCTAGCCATGAGTTTGACCTATGAGCATATACAAGTGTAGTCATCTTCCTAGCTGTCACTAAGCACGAGACTAAGGATTTACGGTAGAAGAGTCAAGCAAGATGCAATTTAAGGAGGTCGAACGAGAGTTCGAAATTTGAAGTCAAGAAGGGATATCAAGTAGGTGGATGAGATTCTAGACTCTAATCCTATATTGCAGGCTCACATCGGTACAATTACGTAGCCGAAGTGACAAACTGACCTGCATGGGCCACCACAAAAACATGTCACGCCCCAGTCCCAAATACTTGAGACTAGATACGTATCATGCCAGCTGTATACATACGAGGAAATATACGACTCGTATATATACATAAGCTGTAAATGTAGAAAGCCAAGACACTAAATCTCATCCACAAAGATAAATAATAATATAAAAGCAACTTTGAGTTGTCATGTACACAATAGTTGGGCGGAGACAAAGTCCACTACCAACCAAATTAAATATGGAAAAATATACAAGAAAAGAATTTAGCAAGCGAGAGCAAGTGACGAATCCAAGAGTAATCATCACGACGGAATAGAGCGCAAGTCATGGCCTTAGCTAGAGCACCTGCAAGAAATCACGAAGACACACACCTGGAGGAAAACCAGGTCCTCAGAGGGACGTAACAAGACACATAATATCATGCCAATAAACTGAATAAATAAGCTCAACAGAAAAGTATGCATGAGTAAAGGTTCCTACCCATTCTAGGTGATATGCACTTTGAGGACAACGTTCTGTTGACACAAAGTCACAGTCAACCAAATATTGACTACATTGACTAAATAATATCTGTATAAATTCAATACGACACACGACGTCTGCATTCAGTTCAGGACAGACAACAGCTCAGTTTCCGACTCTCAGTGTATTTTCGAGTCTGTACTTTTACATTTTATTGAGTCTAGAAGTATGTACTCTGAGTTATGCTGAGCTCTTGGAACTTAGTCTATAAGCCTACCTAAAATCCCAAGCTCCACCAAAACAAAAATTGCCCACAAGTCCCACTTAGGACCACTCTGTGCTCTGGAGACAGAGTTCGGGCCGAACTCTGCCTCCACACAGAGTTCGGGCCGAACTCTGTCCCCTAGAAATCAGGAACCCTAATTTTAGGGTTAGCTGGTTGCTAGCTGTCCAACGGCCAAATTTTTGAATTTTCCTACCCGAATTCTGGCCGAATTCTGCCTCTAAAAACACTATAAATAGGGCATGAATTCTCTCATTTCAATTCACTCAATCTTCTCTTCTCTTCTCTCCTACAAGCTCAATAAGCCATACCCTTCCTATCTACTAGCCACAAGCCTCCTAAGTCTCGAGTGCTCAGCATCTCTCAGTTAGGATTCTTGTACAAGAGTCGAAGAAGTCGCTTGGACAATTCCAAGCAAATCGCCACTGCGATCCTCTGTTAGAAGTTGACGTGCTCTTCTAAAGAAAAGGCACGGGTTGTAAACTACTATTTCACAAATAGTGGATTTAATCCTGAGCTAGAGTTCTCAGGCCTGGACTAGTCCTCCATGAGGGAAACTAGGTTAAAATTGCTGTGTTTGCGTATGCTCTTCTGCTCTTCATTTATTTTCCGCACTTTACTCTGATTATTTATTGTTGGTGAAAGAGTTATTTTTAATTGGCTATTTTTCTATATAAACTCTATTCACCCCCCTCTAGAGTTGCCAAACTGTTCTTCAATTGGTATCAGAGCTCTGTTCTCTTTACAAGGACTAACTTCCTAAGAGCTGATCCATGGCAACCACACAATCCTTGATTTCCAATCATGGTGAAGGTCAGTCCACTCATAGGCCTCCCCTATTTGATGGGACTAACTACACATATTGGAAAACAAGGATGAGCTTCTATCTTAAGTCTCTAGACTTTGACCTGTGGACTGTCGTCACTGACGGTTACAAAAAGCCCGCCAGGATAGTTGTCGATGGTGACCGCATTGAGAAACCATACGACAAATATTCTGTCGAGGAGAAGAAACAGGCAAGTCTAGATGCTAGGGCTATTAATGCTTTATTCTGTGCTATAGACAGGAATGAGTTCAACAGGGTCTCTACATGCACCACTGCTCATGAAGTATGGAGACTTCTAGAAGTGACGCATGAAGGAACCACACAGGTCAAGGAATCTAAAATAAGCCGTCTCACTCAAGAATACGAAGCCTTCAAGATGAAGCCAAGTGAGACGATCACTCAAATGATCACAAGATTCCTCGACATCATCAATCCTCTATCTTCGCTTGGAAAGCAGTACTCAAACCACGAGAAGATTCGTAAGCTGTTCAGAGGGCTACCAAAGATTTGGAACCCTAAGGTGACAGCCATCATAGAAGGAAATGATCTCACAACAATGTCAATGGAGACCTTGATGGGTAAGCTTATGACTCACGAGCTTGACCTCAAGGACTTCGAAGAGCCTGCTCCGAAGACCAGGGAGATCACACTCAAAGCTCATCAACGAAGAGCTAATCATGATGAGACCGAAGAAGATAATTCGGATGATGAAGACCAAGCTCTCATGGTTCGCAACTTCAGGAAATTCCTTCGCTTCAATCGAAGGAAGAAGGAATCTCAAGAAGACGATGAAGAAGAACCAACTTGTTATGGTTGCAAGAAAACTGGACATGTCCGAAAAGACTGCCCATTCCTGAAGAAGAGCAACCGCTATGAGAAGCCATACAAAAAGAACTCATCAAAGAAATATGCCAACACAGGTATCTGGCATGAAAGTGAAGCGAGTGACTCTGAGGAAGAAAAGGACTCTCCTCAAGATACAGCAAATGTGTGCCTGATGGCAACCTCCAACAAGGTATCTAACGAAACTCTGGATGACTTCTCTTTTGATGAACTTGGCGATGCTTTCACTGATTTACTCGATGATCATAAAAAGGTCATCGGTAAATATAAACATGCCAAGGACAAAATCAAAAGTCTAGAAGATGAGATACAAAGAATTTCTTTACTTCTTGATAATGTTAGAAACACATCACCCACAAATGACACTGATGAAACATCCAAGCTTAAATTAAGCTTACATGATGCTGAAGCACGTATTGAGCAACAAACTCAAGAAATCACTACTCTCAACACGTTGCTTGCTGAAGAAAAGAGTAGACACAAGATTTCTATGACTAAGATTTATGGCTTAAATATTAAGGTTGATGAACTGCAAGCTGTTTCTAAAAGATTAGAAACCAAATTGGGTAAACAGGTTGTTCAACCTCAAACCCAATCACATGGGCACAATACCACTCATGCTAGTCAACCACGTCATTCTCATGCAGCACATAACCATGCTTTTATATACACAAACTTTCACAAACCACGTGCACGTAAGAACAATTCTCACTCAGTACACACTCATCATGCACAAAGACACAATCAACATCACTCCACACATAAAATTTATCATGCCATGCCATATAGACAAAATCATCATGCAATGCCATATAGACAAGGTCCTCATAAACCATATAGACAAAATCATCATGCCATGCCATCTAGACAATATCAGCATGTCACACATCATAGACAATACCATCATTCTATGCCTCATAGACACCATCAACATGCCACTTATTCCATGCATAATCATCTTCACCATGCTAACTCTTCACATCATGTCCATCCTTATCCTGTTGCTTATAAATATTATTCTCATGCTCCTAGTATAAATAAGAATGCTATCTGTACTTATTGTGGATTACATGGACACATCTCACCACAGTGTAGAGTTAGAAGACTTGTAGATAAAAGGATATATGCTTGGTTCCCAAAGACTAACTTTTCAGGACCCTCAAGAACTCGGGTACCAAAGGTCACATCTACTCTTGATGTAGGTGGACCTTCCCTCCTCAACTGAAAGTAAGTGGATTCTCGATAGTGGATGCTCGCGACATATGACGGAAGACGTAAATCTTTTTGCATCACTATCGATGAAGAGAGAAGGATACGTATCCTTCGGTAACAATCTCAAAGGGCACATTATAGGTAATGGTATCATTGGTCATCCTCCTTCTCCTGTAATAAAGGATATCTGCCTAGTGACCGAGTTAAAGCATAACCTGCTCAGCATTAGTCATCTTGCTGATCATGGATATGATATTAACTTTGGACAAAACAGTTGCTACATCTATGATAGGTCAACAGGAGACATTGCTTTTGAAAGGAAAAGAGAGGACAACATCTACATTTTCTATCTTTCTATAAATACTAACAATGCAGGTAGATGTCTATATGCCCACAAAGACGAACGACTACTTTGGCACCAGCGTCTTGGTCATGCCAAAATGGATGCTATATCCAGGCTTTCCACCAAGAAGCTAGTGAGAGGATTGCCTGAAATCACGTTCAAAAAGGACACGGTATGTGCCGAATGTGAACTAAACAAGGCAACTAAATCCTCATTTCATTCTATCAACTCTGTAAGTACTACTAGACCCTTGCAACTACTTTATATGGATTTATTTGGTCCTAGTAGAATAGCTAGCCTTGGAGGCAAACTTTATGCATGTGTTATTGTTGATGATTTTTCGAGATTTACATGGGTTTTCTTTCTCGCTAATAAGAGCGATGCTATTTCTGCTTTCAAAATTTTTGTAAAGAAAGTTCAAAACGAAAAAGGCTACATGATTACTCGAATCCGAAGTGATCATGGAGGCGAATTCGTAAATTATGATTTTGAAAGTTTTTGTAATGCAAATGGTTTTGATCATGAATTTTCTTGTCCTAGAACTCCTCAACAAAATGGTGTTGTGGAGCGGAAGAATAGGACTCTTGGCGATATGGCTAGAGTCATGTTGAATAAATTTTCTCTTCCGAAATATTTTTGGGCAGAGGCTGTAAGTACAGCATGCCACATTTTGAATAGGGTGCTTATTCGTCCCATTACGAAGAAAACACCCTATGAGCTTTGGTTTGGGAGAACCCCCAATGTTTCTTATTTTAAAGTTTTTGGCTGTAGATGTTTTATCCTTAACACCAAAGACAACTTAGGCAAATTTGATGCCAAAGCTGACGATGGTATCTTTCTTGGTTATGCCGCCAAGAGTAAGGGATATAGAGTTTTCAACAAACGCTCACTTATTGTGGAAGAGTCAACAAATGTGACTTTTGATGAAGATAACAGTGCAGCAAGTACTCTTGATGATGACGTTGAGCCATCAACTTCTACTCCAATGAATACTTCAACCGAAACTAATTCTCTGGAGGGTTTGCCTAAGAAATTCTCTTTCAAACCTTCTCATCCAGAAAATTTAGTTATAGGAGAAGTTTCACGTGGAGTAACTACTAGATCATCACTAAGAGACTCCGTTGCTAGCACTGCCTTCATTTCACAAGTAGAGCCTAAAAACATTTCTGAAGCTTTTAATGATGAATTTTGGATTTCTGCTATGCAAGAAGAACTCAACCAATTCGAGAGAAGCCAAGTATGGGAACTCGTTCCTAGACCGGTTAATCACTCAATAATTGGTACTAAATGGGTTTTTAAAAACAAAGTAAATGAAGATGGTTCAGTCACACGTAACAAAGCTCGTCTAGTAGCTCAAGGATACAACCAAGAGGAAGGTATCGACTACGATGAGACGTATGCTCCTGTTGCTAGACTAGAATTCATTCGGATGCTTTGTGCTTTTGCTATTTTTCAAAACTTTAAATTATTTCAAATGGATGTGAAAAGTGCTTTCTTGAATGGCTTTATTAAGGAGGAAGTTTATGTCAAACAATCCCCTGGCTTTGAAAATCATAAATTTCCCAACCACGTGTTCAAGCTGAAGAAAGCGCTTTATGGCCTTAAACAAGCCCCCAGAGCTTGGTATGAAAGGCTAAGCAGTTTCTTGCTTGAGAAAGGTTTTTCAAAAGGGAAAATTGACACTACACTGTTTATCAAATCTTTCAAAGACACCATTCTATTAATTCAGATTTATGTTGATGATATTATTTTTGGGTCTACTGATGAAACTCTTTGTCAAGAATTTGCCAAGTGTATGCAGACGGAATTTGAGATGAGCATGATGGGAGAGCTCAACTACTTTCTTGGTCTGCAAGTAAAACAACTGGCTAATGGAACTTTCATCTGTCAATCGAAGTATACCAAGGACATGCTGAAGAAGTTCGATCTTGACAACATCAAACCAATCAGCACTCCAATGGCTACTTCAACCAAACTCGAACCAGATGAGAGCGGCAAACCCGTTGATCAACGTAAGTATCGAGGTATGATAGGCAGCTTGCTTTATTTAACTGCTAGTCGCCCCGATATCATGTTTAGTATTTGCCTATGTGCTAGATATCAAGCAAATCCTAAGGAATCTCACATGACCGTGGTTAAGCGTATCTTTCGATACCTTAAGGGTACGGTTACAGTGGGTCTATGGTATCCCAAGTCAACATCATTTGACCTCATCGGTTACACTGATGCTGACTTTGCTGGATGCAAGGTCGACCGTAAAAGTACGAGCGGCACGTGTCATTTATTAGGAAAGGCTTTAGTCTCATGGTTTAGCAAGAAGCAGAACTCTGTCGCACTATCCACAACAGAAGCTGAATACATAGCAGCTGGGCGTTGTTGTGCACAAATTCTGTGGATGAAGCAAACCCTTGAAGACTATAAGTTATCTTTCATGCATATTCCTATATTCTGTGACAATACTAGTGCAATAAATTTGACTAAGAACCCTGTCTGCCACTCACGCACTAAACACATTGAGATCAGACACCACTTTTTGCGTGATCATCAGCAAAATGGCACGATTAACTTAGAATTTATTGACACTGATCATCAGCTGGCAGATTTCTTTACTAAGCCACTATCCGAAGAGCGCTTCAATTTTCTTTGTCGTGAACTTGGAATTTTAGATGAAGCAGTTATAAATTGAAACTCACCTGCGTAAATATTGAGTATATTGTGATTCTTTTTCGAAGAATTTGGTATGGGTACAAGCCGAAAGGGTCCTTCTGACAACAAGGCGTAAAAGCCTAAGCAACATGGTGCACTAGTCCTCAGGACTACCGCTAGCTGGGATCCGGCCCCTGCAGCTAACCCATGGCAAATTTGGACTATTGAACCACAGTATATGTCCTTATTTACTATATGGCTCGTTTTCGATTTAATGTTGCCTAATTGAGATTTTCTAAAGTTCATTCTGTTTTCTGAGTACCTCTCTATCTATTTTTTACACTCTTTGTTGTCCTCAACTATCTTTTGTTTAACTCTTAAACTTTTTCTTCATGTTCTTTGCCTGTTTTTAGTTCTGGACCATTGATCCAGAACTCGGGCCGAACTCTGCCCCTATCAGAGTTCGGGCCGAGTTCGGTTCTTAGGTTCCAGAGTCGGGATCTGGCTCTGCCGTTGGATCAATTTTAATCCAATGGTCAATATTTCACCCGACCAAAGACAAAACCCTACTTTATGTCGGGATTCCATCTCTCTCCTACCACCTTTCTCACCTATACAAAATCTTTCCTTGAAACCCTAACCCTAGTTTTTGATCTAGAGTGCTCCAGTGCTTCTCAAAATCAAGAAAAAGGGGTTTCTCTCCATTCTCTTCCATTGTTTATTACTTGTTTGAGGTACCATTCCTATTTTCTAGTTAAAATCTTTTAATGGCTCCTTGCTTGTTCAATCGTGGGAAGAGAATTCGAGTTGAGAGTATTTCCTCTTCGGATTCTCCTCCATCAATTGAACAAATCATTGAACAACTTCAACCATCCCATCCTTTGTTCAATCCACCTCGTCCTTAAAATCCTTCCACCTATGACAACAGACTTTTTGTCTCACAAGATGCATCAAACAACTGGTTTAGTGACTTTCGGAATCGACAGGTATTCACAGGACATCCTATTAATTTTTCCATATTCTCTCAATATGATTCTTTATTCCATAATCTCTATCTTGATGAACTAGTTACCACAACTTCTGTTATCTATCGTCATGCCGTTCAAATGTTCTACTGCAACTTAACCTTTGATGACCTTCATATTTATTCACGAGTTGCAGGTATCAATATATCTTTTGATGACTTTGACTTAGCCGAATATCTTGATCTTCTAGAGCCCAATTCTTGGGAAAAGCTAGTTGACGCTCGCTCGTTCTGTTTTCCCGACGGAATTTCCCTTGAAAGCTTCAAGGACGATTTGTGTACTCCATACACACGTCCTCGCAAGCTCACGGCTAAATATCTCAACCCATATTTTTCTGACCTTCATTGGATTATTTCTAACACCATTCTACCCAAAACAGGTTCCCATGATGACATCACTTATCTTGAAATATCTGCTCTTTATCATTTTCATTTTGGAATTCCTTTCAATCTTCCACGTACCATGATGGACTGGATGATTCACTGTAGGAGGAAACCACGAGCTTTGGTTTATCCTCTGTATCTTCCTTTGATCTTTCGTGCTTTTCAAATACCACTTGATGCTTGTCCGTTCATGCCTGCACCTACCTTTCTATCCAAGGCACGACTCCTTCAGCCTGTCACTTCTTCTGAGTCATCTGAGCATTCTGCTGATGAGGAGCCTGACGCCCCTCCTCTTGGTCAGGATGCACCTCCTCCTGCCACTCTTGAGTCTCTTCAGACTATGCTTCGCGATCGCTTTGCTATTGAGGATGATCGCTGGACGCAGCAGGATTACCGTACCACCTTGCAGATCAGTGCCCTTGGGAACTCTCTGCATGATATGCGGTATTCACTTGCTCGTCATCCTGATCTGCATGTGCCTATTGAGCGGGATCCAGATCGCGCGGGTCATCGTATAGACGATCCGTGGGTCATGAGGTATATGGATCCTGATGATGCTTTTGTGGACCCTCGTCGCTCATTCCCTGGTCCTTCAGATGTTCCAGGACCTTCTCGTGCTCCAGGATGGAGATTGGCTTGATATGCTGCTGACACTGCTGATGGTCTTAGTTATTTTTTTTGATTTTAGTTATTTCAGTTTGTTATGGATTTATGTACTGGATTTATGTCTTCAAACCCTGATGATGTGCTGGTTGGTGGATAACATTTTATGCTATTTTTCGTAGTTCTACTTTATGTCAGTGACTTGTTTTATTAGTATTATACTGTTTCTTCTCTGCTTGGTGTGGTTGGATTACTTTTCATTGTCTATACTGCTATTCCCATACTTTTCCTTATGCAGTCTATATGATCCTTTATATTGCTAACTGCCAAAAGGGGGAGAAATATGTATATTTGTGTGCTTGTGTTTGCTTTTGGGAAAATATTTTTATCAGGCCACAGGTTCTATGCATTATTTACGGGGGAGAGCTATTGATTCTAGCTCGGCACCGTTCACTGATTACGGGGGAGCTATCTTATTCTAGCTCGGCATTGTTTATGGGGGAGCTGTGTTTTAACCAACTGTGTCCAGGTATGAATATTGAAATATACATTTATTATTTTGTCAATTATCAATATGGGGGAGATTGTTGACACAAAGTCACAGTCAACCAAATATTGACTACATTGACTAAATAATATCTGTATAAATTCAATACGACACACGACGTCTGCATTCAGTTCAGGACAGACAACAGCTCAGTTTCCGACTCTCAGTGTATTTTCGAGTCTGTACTTTTACATTTTATTGAGTCTAGAAGTATGTACTCTGAGTTATGCTGAGCTCTTGGAACGTAGTCTATAAGCCTACCCAAAATCCCAAGCTCCACCAAAATAAAAATTGCCCACAAGTCCCACTTAGGACCACTCTGTGCTCTGGAGACAGAGTTCGGGCCGAACTCTGCCTCCACACAGAGTTCGGGCCGAACTCTGTCCCCTAGAAATCAGGAACCCTAATTTTAGGGTTAGCTGGTTGCTAGCTGTCCAACGGCCAAATTTTTGAATTTTCCTACCCGAATTCTGGCCGAATTCTGCCTCTAAAAACACTATAAATAGGGCATGAATTCTCTCATTTCAATTCACTCAATCTTCTCTTCTCTTCTCTCCTACAAGCTCAATAAGTCATACCCTTCCCATCTACTAGCCACAAGCCTCCTAAGTCTCGAGTGCTCAGCATCTCTCAGTTAGGATTCTTGTGCAAGAGTCGAAGAAGTCGCTTGGACAATTCCAAGCAAATCGCCACTGCGATCCTCTGTTAGAAGTTGACGTGCTCTTCTGAAGAAAAGGTACGGGTTGTAAACTACTATTTCACAAATAGTGGATTTAATCCTGAGCTAGAGTTCTCAGGCCTGGACTAGTCCTCCACGAGGGAAACCAGGTTAAAATCGCTGTGTTTGCGTATGCTCTTCTGCTCTTCATTTATTTTCTGCACTTTACTCTGATTATTTATTGTTGGTGAAAGAGTTATTTTTAATTGGCTATTTTTCTATATAAACTCTATTCACCCCCCTCTAGAGTTGCCAAACTGTTCTTCACGTTCTACGCAGGGATTGTAGGCTCAGCAGAGTAAATAAAGAGTGGCAGTAAGTAGCGCTCATCCGAGTCACTATCGGCCTTGGACAGAATGTAGTGCTCCGAAGGCCACCCTCGGCCCAAAATGTGTGTAAAAATAAAATGTAGCCCCTACGCTAATAACTGTCCCCTCCCCCCCATGATACTATACATGCGTCGTCTCCACGACACTGTTTAATCCTTAATAACTGCCAAAGTCTTCTACACAATCTATTAGCAGTTATATCTTAACGCATGCGCACGGGGGATCAGCCTACATGCAAGTGACTTCTATATGATACTCACAATTCTCACACACAACTCGTGTATACTCGTGACAAGTCAATGAGACACACTAAATTTGACGGTAGTCCCTTAACTCTAAGCCAAAAATATAGTAATTTGTATTTACATATAATTTAAAAAGAAACAACTAAAACATGCATGATATTGAGCAGAAAATTTAATCAGTAAAGGTAAGGTGTCTTGCCTGGTGGGTCGCCTGGGGTGGTGCGATGCTCCGACAAGTCCTGCTTGTCCAATAGCCATGGTCAATGTGAAGGGCCCAAATTCGCGAGAAAATAGGAAAAACATAATTAGTCATGGAAAATGGGGATAATTGGAAGAAATTGGTGGGGATAGATACATATACTAATTTTAGAAAATATTATTATAATACTTTCACGTAAATACTTGAAAAATATTTTATATATACAATTTGGAAATTATCTTTTTATTAGTCCAAATAATTTCTAAAAAAATACTTGAAATCATAGATCATTTTTAGACTAACCTTGTAAAATATAATTTTTGAGATAAAGAAATATATTTTTAGTTATTATAAAAAATTTTTAGTTTCAAACTAAGTTGGGCAAGAAAAAGTTTTATAGTAAAAAAAAAACGTCTATGTAATACCTTGTAATAATATTTTCACAATATCTTACTAGACTTATTTATAAATTTACCAAAATATTACTACTAATATTAATGGTGGAAAATTATTACAATACCCTTTTAATTTATACTTATATATTTTTCCAAAATCATAATAATAATAATAATAATAATAATAATAATAATAATAATAATAATAATAATAATAATAATAATAATAATAATGATATATACTAACATTAATAATGATAACATATTACATAGCTCATTCCTAAACCTATCAATACGGGAGAGAGAGTGGGAAAAGGGGCGGTGAGAGTGGTGGCTTACTCGAAGGGAGCGCGACCGACGTCTATGGAGAAACATGCCAGCGGCGCTGGGAGGCGCCGGGTTCCGGCAGGGGAGGTGCCGCGGAGGGTCGCGGAGGTGGCTGGCGGCAGCAGAGCTCCGATGGACGCGGGGTAGCGACGGCGGGAGCAGACGGCGGTGACGAGGGCTCGCCAGCTCGCACGGAGGAGGAAATCGAAGGGGGCGCCGGGCGGAGAGACGAGATCGGGCGGCCGGCGCTGGCACAGGAAGAGAGCCGAGCGCGACGGTGGACGAGTGGTGGCGCCGGATGGAAAGGAACGGCAGCGCGGAGGAGGCGCGGGATCTGGGAGCGGCGCGGTTGGAGATCGGCTGGCCCCTCTGGATGAGCGGTCGTCGGTGAGTCTGACGCGTCGAGGAGGGTTTCGTGGTGGCCGACGGCGGAGAAGATGGGGTCGGCGCCGGAGAGGAGAGAGGGGACGCTAAGGAGGAGCGTCGTCGGGTTTTTCGGCAAGGGGCGATGGGTTTCGTCGCTGCGACGGTCAGGCACGGGCGCTCGGGGATCGGAGCTCCGGATCGCTGAGGCGACGGGGACGGCGGCTCTGGGCGGAGCGCGACGGAGTCAGGCGTGCCTGGCGTGGAGGCCGGTCAGTCGGTCTGAGGCGGTCCACGGCGCAAGGAAGTTCTCACCGGTGGTCGCGACGGAGTCCAGGTGAGTGTTTGGTTACAGTTCCCTTTTTTTTGGTTTTTCTGTGTTGGGGACGGTGGTGATGACGGGTTGGGATGTTGCTGCGGTGGCTGCGGCCGGGGGTGGCCGCGGCAGGGGCGTGGTATCGGTGGTCGGAGATGAGGGATTTGGTGGCGATGGTGGAAGGGGTGCTGATTGTCGAACAGCTGATGATGGTGGTGTTTGCGGAGTGACGGAGGACAGGGGCTGTCCGACATGGTAGAGGAGTAGGGTTTTCCGACGATGGTTGGTTGTCGAGTCAATGAACGGGGAATATTGTGATGCAGGGGTTTATGGGAGCTTTGGTCGCCAGGGCTGGGAACGGCGGCGATGCGGAAATTAGGATTAGGTTTTGGCGTGTCGGGTTGTGTCCTATGTGACACGGAAGAGTGTAGTTGTCCGGGGCTGTCGGACACGGAGAAATAATGTATATGTAAATGAGATAAGTAGTGGATGGGACACGGACACGGTCATGGATACGATGCACTCACTCTTGGTTGTGGAGAATTTGGAGTAATTGTGAAGAAAAATATTGGAGGAGTACCTGCCTATTTAGAGGATGTGGAAATTCCGAATTAGATAGGATTAGGATTTATTTAAAACTCAATTTAGATATTTGCTACTAATAAATTTAAATCGATCAATCCAAATTTAAATCAAAATCCGATTTAAATATAATTAGATTTTTAGTTTGAAATCAAATGGGATAAATCAAATTGCAAATATTTACTTATTTAAATAACTCCATAAATTCAAATCAAGATTTAGGTGCCAAAATAATTTCAAAATATATTTTCTAAAATACTAGTAATATTAATTTCAAAAATTACATTAAAAATAAACTAATAAATAATTACTATTATATATGTATGCATAAATACTGTTTTCATAATTATGCCTTTCTAGTATGAAATAAAAATATTATTTATTACTAAAAATTTGCGAGAAATGAAAGGCTTTATAAATAAAATAGCAACTTGAAATTTTGGAAGATAACAAAATAATTATTATATACATTATCTTGAAACTATAAAAATAAAAAAAAGTTTAAACTAAAAATATATACGCTCGCACATATTCGCACTCGTCGAGCAATTACGAAAATAATTTTCGTGCGCGTGTACAATACGACTACGCGACGTATAATACAAAAATTTTAAATCAGTACCAAATTTAATTAAAAAAATATAGTAGAAATTTAGGGGTTTTACATGGAGTGATGCACGTACTGATGGTAAAGATAGTACTTGGGATCATTGAGTTGGCTCGCCTCTGCAGGACGTCGTGGTGGGGGCAATGTCAGCTTGTTACCCTTCGTCAATGTGTGGAAGATGGTAATGACATTGTCTTCGTCGAAGGAGAAGGTCTCCTTAGGCTTGTCGGAGGCGCTTTGAGAATTGGAAGCTCATTTGGATGTGTCAACTTTCAGGACTTCTTTTCCTTTACCCCCACGAATAGGGATAGTCTGAGGATGCTTGCCTTTGTCCTCAGATTTGGGTATCTTCAGCCCCAGCAGTTCCAAGTTAGGAACATCATTTTCAACAGCATCAGCGGCCCCAATGAAAGTGGGCCATGTATCATACTTATGTATACCTAGACAAAACTTCACTGTAGGAAGGAAGTTATGTCGACAAGTATCCATAAGTTCTGAGTCTGGTATACCGAAGGGCATCTTCAGTGCTAGCCGTCTGAAGCATTCGATGAAAGCAATAACAGATTCAGTCTTCCTTTGCTTGGTCTCGATGAGAGTGGACACACTAACATGCAAGCCACTCTCGTAAAACCTGTTGAGGAACAACCTCTCCAAGTCTTTGAATGAATTGATACACTCGTCAGGCAGACTGCAGAACCATTCGAAGGCTACCCCCTGCAAGGTGCTAATAGACATCTTCGACAGGAACGGATCATCTCGGGGCAAGTGCAGAGTTTGCGTGTTGAAGTACGTCATGTGCTGACGAGGAGAAGTCAAGCCGTCGAATGAGTTCAGCGTCAGTGGTTTGTAGTTGGGAGGGCAAGTAGCATTCTTCCTCTCAGGGGGATACGATTGAGATATCCCCATCTTCTGCAGCTCATCTTTGTGTGAGATGGTGTCAAGGCGAGCAACCATGGAATCAATTGCATCATGTTGATTGAGCAGGTATTGGGAAACAGCTGTTGAGCAGTTGTCAGGTATTGTTGGCGAAGGACCACCCCCAGTATTCGCAAGGTTTAGAGGAGGTACAACAGAATGATACTCCTTTTGTAGGGAAGGTGGGTTGTTGCTGTGAGCCGGACTAGCGTGGGCTGAGGCATTTTGCTGAGGTGGAGGAACAGCTCCAGCAGCTTGAACTGCCATGATACTGGTAAGCATATCAGTGATCTTGGCGAATTCTATTTTGAGACCCTCTAGCCGTTTACTAGTCTGATCACTGGCTTCTTCAGGTCTTTCTCCGTCCGTCATGTATGTAGATAGCATACGAGGATGAACAGAGGAAGCAGTGCAACTGGTGCTGATACTGTCTGTCTCCGAGTGGATAAGTCCTTTATCTTCAGGTAGAGGAGGTAGATAGTCGCCATCGAATTCGGAGGGGTCATCGTCCTCTAGAAGGCTACCCCCAGTGTGGGGTTCATCTGCTTCAGGTTCTGAAGGAATGCTACCCCCGACTTGGGAAACTTCATCGTCCATACGGAATCTTGCCTTTGATCGAGTGCCCATATAGACTCCTTCAGATGTGACAGCCCGTTGGCCATCTATTTGTAGACTTCGTCTTCTCCTTCTTATGGAACTGAGAGAGGAGGTTGGGTTGGTTGTCCACCGTCTTTGATTGGGGCTTCCGTAAGGGGGACCCCATGAAGCCATGTTGGATGAAACACATAGTGGCTTCTCGTCGTCAGAGAAGTGCAGCCGTCGAAACACGGACTTTCTTTGAGGTACTATTGTTACTTTGGAGCAACAACAGTTGATAACAATATTAGCGCACGGAAGTGCACTATGAATTGTTATGTTCTCCCTCGCTTTACGCTTATGATTTATCATATCGTGCAAGTCAGCGGAAGGAAGTTTTGTCTTACAATCCATGTTGCATGCATCGCCGAGCTTTGCATGTGGGTTCGTAAGGAGAGTAGGCGCATCCAGACTTAGATCATGTGCAGGGGCAACCCCCACACCTAAGTTCTGTGATGTCCTTGAAGACAGCCCCGTGCTATACACGTTGGGACCTATCTTTTTGCTGTAGACGCATAGGCCTTGGAAACTGGGCTTGGGCGCATGCTTCTTGACAGCATGTTTGAGTTGCCTTGATGTGGGAACATAGTATGGATCTAGAGAGCCTAGGCGCATAGCCTTGGGCGCATGACTCTGAGTGCCCATCCTGTTGAAGACAGAAGTGTTCTGGTTGCGGCTATGCGCCCAAACACTCCTTTGGATGCATGGCTTTGGGAGCATGCTTGGTGGAGCAGCACAGTTTTCTTCCAGTTCTGCCTCCTTCGTTTGTGAGCCTCGCCGGGTCTGGCCAGAGTGCCGCACACCCCGATCCTTGGCATCGTGGTGTTTTCCTCTGCCAAATCTCGAGTGTTGGACACTCTATTGTTGGTTGTGGAGGAAAGAAGTCACTGGCTAGTAGAGCCCAGAACGGTGTGAGCCTTCTCCATTTGGGGGACTTCTGTGGCAGAGTCCTGCGCCCAGGTGAAAGAGTCCTCCAGCTGCATATCCGCTATGACACTAGCAGGATATGCGCAGCGAGCCTTCGGAAGCCAAGTCTTGCAAGACTTGTTTGGCTTCGCTGATTTTGAGGGAGTAGAGCCGTCCCTCGAGAGCATCTCTTCGAACGCCTGCTGATCGAATTTTACGATCAGCATCTTCTGAGTACTCTCCACTTTGTCGGTATCGGATTGCATCACCACCTTCTCGTCAGAGGAAAAGGTAGTCCCCAGCAGAGTCACCATTTTTGTGGACACACACAAAAAAGAAGAAGAAAATGCTATCTTTTCTTTTTATTGGCGCAAGGCACCACAAATCGAGTACGCCTGAGAGATCCTACGCTGAGGATTCCCCAGTACAAAAAAAAGAATTATGGGGAATGGGATGATGGAGATCGAGCGGCAGTTGCTCCTTTACTCCGTTGACACTCCGATTACAAAAGTGGGAGAAAATCTAAGAAAATTGCTAACTCTCGGCTCACTGGCAAGAAGTGCAACAATTTGGCTCTTGAAAATGCTCTCCGTTTTGTCCCTTAAAGAGGGATGAGGCCCCCCTTTTATAGTCGTTCTCGAGCTGGAATGATGTTATACGTCCACATGAAGAGACACGCTGGTTCTTATGTGGGCCCATAGTCTTGCTTTGGGCGCATAGGGTATAGGCGTATACAGGATGCGAGATCGTGGGTTGGTCGTGGTATTGACGTGGCCGCATGCTTCGGTGCACGACTGTTCGTGGAGACTGACGTGGCCATGCGCTTCGGTGCACGTTTTAATCGTGGCTTTGACTGAGTCAGGCTTGGGCGCATGGCCATGTCTCAGGCTATGCGCCCTCCTTTTGGGGGAGCTTGTCTTGGGCGCATGGAGTTGCACTTGAACTGGGCGCATGGGGCTTCATTCAGTGAGCGCATGGAGCTTCATTCAGTGGGCCCATGGAGTCATACTGACTGGGCGCATGGAGCTTCTCTTGACTTGGGCGCATGGAGCTGTGTTTGCTAAATTTTTTTATGCTTCTACACCCACCACTACCTAGAGAGCCTCAGCCCCGAATCAGGAACGCGCAAGACTTTATGAAGCTGGACTCGAAGGAGTTTAAGGGAACCGAAGGCATCATCTATGCCGACGACTGGTTAGATGCTATGGAGAGGAAGCTCAACGGAGCTAGACTGCCGGACGACCTCAAAGTCGAGGCAGTAGGGTTTGTACTAACATACCTAGCTGCTACCTGGTTCAAGAATGAACCAACTTTCACCATGGGGAAGTCACCTGGGAGCAGTTCAATACTCTATTCAAGAGGAAGTTCTTCTCTGCTACAGCTAGGGAGGCGTTGGGACATCAGTTCCAGAACCTAGAACAAGGAAACCGCTCAGTTGAGGAGTACGCTGCAGAGTTCAGCCGTCTGAGCCGTTTTGCCCCCCAGTTTGGTGGCAGATCTTGAGGAGATGGCGAGTAGGTTTTGCTACGGACTTGCTCCAGAGATTAGCGTCCTACTGACGGCTAGTGGATCTACGAGCTACTATCAGAGCCTGGAGTTAGCACGGAGTTTAGAGGCTCGTTTGATGGCTTGCAACAAGAGGCCATATGCTGGTACCAGTCACCATGAGGGCCCTGCTAAGCGCCCTGCATATCAGTCAAAACCACCAGCATTTCAGCAACAGGCATATCGACCACCCCTTAGGGCACCAGCACCCCAACAATAGAGAGCAGCTCCTATTATATGCACTTACTGCAGAAGGCCTGGTCATGAGCATGCAGTCTGCAGGAAGAGACTCAGACATTGTCTCGCTTGTGGATCTGTCACACATCAACTTTGGGAGTGCCGAGCAGTCATCAGGACAGGAGCTCCCGCACCACCAGGACATGCTGTATATCAGCCTAGAGCACCGCTCCTGATCCAGCAGCATAGGTTCGGGCAACATCAGCAACAGCAGAGAGCGACTCAGGGGAGAGCCTATGCCATGGTTGTTGATGCACAAGAGCCAGTACTGGAGATAGTACCAGGTCAGAATAGGAGCTAGTAGCTGATGTCATCACAGGTCTTATTTTACTACATTCTTATCCAGCTACTGCATTATTTGATTCTGTCGCTTCACATAGTTTTATATCGCTTGAGTTTGTTCATAGACATAACCTTATCACTAGACCTACTAAAGAAATTGGTTGAGTTATGACTGGAGGGGAAGCAGTATCCATTAGTAGTATGTATAGCTGTCCTTTCATCTTAGCTGGGAGAGAGTTTAGGGCACAATTTTTCATAATACCTCTTTCTAGGTACGATGTCGTACTGGGAGTGGACTGGCTTAGTGACTCACATGCGGTCATAGATTGTTTCTGGGGTAGTATAATTTCAGTCCCCCGGGAAAGGAGGTATTTAGAGTGAGAAGAGCTATGCCAGAGATTATGGGGGAGACCAACTTTGCTGCTATAGTTGAAGAGCAAGTACCTCTCCATCCTATTATCACGGAACTCATGGATGTTTTCCCAGAAGATCTTTCAGGTCTTTCGCCTAACAGAGATGTGGAGTTCTCTATAGATCTGATTCCGGGATCAAGACCGGAATCTTAAAGCTGCTATAGAGTGAGCCCCAAGGAATCCAAGGAGATAAAGGATAAAATTTATGAGTTTCTGAGCAAGGGCTTCATCAGATCTGGAGCATCACCATGGGGAGCACCAGTTCTTTTTGTGCCCAAGAAGGATGGCACAGTTAGAATGTGCATCGACTATAGGGCCTTGAACAATGTTACTATCAAAAATAAATATCCTTTGCCTCAGATAAACGATTTATTTGATTAGTTGAGCGGGACAAAGGTATTCTCGAAGATAGATCTAAGGTCGGGATATCACCAGATGAAGGTGAGGGCTGAAGACATTCCGAAGACTGCATTCAATACCAAGTTCGGGCAGTATGAGTTCCTAGTTGTGCCCTTCGGACTCACAAATGCACCTGCCACATTCATGAGCCTTATGAACAAGGTTTTCCATAAGTAGCTAGATAAGTTTGTCATAGTATTCATTAATGACATACTTATCTATTCGAAGACTCCTGAAGAACATGTTGAGCACCTACGGATAGTATTGGAGATCATGATCAAAGAGAAATTGTACGGCAAGCTATCCAAGTGCGAGTTTTTCTTAGACCAAGTGGAGTTTCTTGATCATGTGGTCACATGAGAAGGTATTGCAGTGGACCCGAAGAAGATTGCAGTAGTAGAGACGTGGACCACTCCAAAGTCAGTTGCAGAGATCAGGAGTTTTTTAGGCTTAGCTGGCTACTACAGAAAGTACGTGAAGGACTTTGCAAAAGTAGCTGAGTCTATGACCAAGCTGACAAGGAAGAATGAGGAGTACATCTTTACAGAAGAATGCCAGGCAGCATTTGAGGAGCTGAAGAAAAGACTGACGACCGTACCAGTATTGGCATTACCTTCGGGCAACGGAGGATTTTCTATCTATAGCAATTCCTCAGGGAAGGGGTTGGTATGCATTCTCCAGCAGAATGGAAAAGTAGTTGCTTATGCATCTAGGCAGTTACGGACTCATGAGAAGAACTGCCCTACCCACGACTTGGAACTAGCAGCAGTAATATTCGCTCTGAAGCTATGGAAACACTATTTATATGAAGATCATATGGAAATCTTCACAGACCACAAGAGCTTGAAGTATGTGCTTACCCGGAAAGAGCTGAATATGAGGCAACAAAGATGGCTAGAGTTGATGAAGGATTTTGACATTAACCTCTAGTATCTTCCTGGAAAGGCCAATATTGTTGCGAATGCACTTAGCAGATATCCGATGGCTATGTATCTGACTATGGACATACATCTCCTTGAAGACTTGGAGAAGCTCGATGTAGAGATCATTCTACCTAGAGCGGAGATGCAGATAATGAGTTGTAGATCCAGTGTATCCTAATGGAGAAGATCAAGGAGACTCAGTTCTTTGATTTTAGGCTTCGTCAACTCAGAGCACAAGTAGATGCAGGACTTTTGGATGATTTTAGTATAGATGACGATGGATCATTGAGGCATGGCACTAGACTGTGCATACCGGAAGGTAGTTTGAGAGAGGAGATAATGAAAAAATCTTACCAGTCGCAGTATTCTATACATCCTGGTGCCAACAAGATGTACAAGGACATGCGGGAACACGTCTGGTGGTACGGTATGAAGAGGGACGTTGTCAGATTCGTTTTTCGATGCCTTGTCTGCCAGCAGGTGAAGGCGGAGAGACAGAGGCCAGCTGGACTGCTACAACTATTACCTATTCCGGAGTGGAAATGGAACACATCACGATGGACTTCGTCTCAGGGATTCCTCGTTCCCAAGGAGGGAAGGATGCCATTTGGGTTATAGTCGATAGACTAACAAAATTGGCTCATTTCATTCCCTTCAAAGTAGGACTTTCCATTGAGAAGTTGGCGGAGCTATATATGAGACAGATAATACGAATTCATGGAGTCCCAATGAGTATTGTGTCCGACAAAGATAGCCGATTCACTTCGTACTTCTGGAAGAGCCTGCAGGAAGGACTTGGTACTCAGTAGAAGTTCAGCACTGCGTACCATCCCTAGACTGATGGACAATCCGAAAGGACCATTCAAACTTTGGAGGACATGCTGAGGACTTCGACGGATCATGGAAGGATCATCTATACTTGGTAGAGTTCTCATACAACAATAGCTACCAAGCTAGCATTGGGATGACACCATTTGAGGCACTGTACGGACGACGTTGCAGGACAACGCTCTCTTGGGATGATATTGGAGAGAGAGTTATGCTTGAACCACAGATGATCACAGAGGCTACAGACAAGGTCAAGATGATCAGAGACATACTCAGGATTGCCCAAGACAGACAGAAGCATTGGGCCGATAACAGTCGAAGACCCTTAGAATTTACTGATGGGGATATGGTGTTTGTGAAGATATCTTTTACTCGATGGACGATCATATTTGGTCGAGGCCGAGAAAGCTGAGCCCCAGATATATTGGAACCTTCACCATACTTAACAGAGTTGGAGAGGTGGCTTACAGAGTTGCATTACTACCAAACATGGAGGGCGTCCACAACGTCTTCCATGTTTCTCAGCTGAGGAGGTACATTCCAGACCCCAGTCACGTTTTGGATTACTCAGAGCTGGAGGTTGGACCTAGCCTCACCTACTTGGAGCAGCCCGTGGAGATACTGGATCGAAGGGAGAAGAGGTTGAGAAATACTGTTATACCCTTGGTCCGGGTTGCATGGAGGCACCACTCTCCGGGAGAGTCAACTTGGGAGAGAGAGGATAAGATGAGGAAGGAATATCCCTACCTTTTTCAGGTATGATTGTATTTACCCTACCCTTGGAAATTTCGAGGTCGAAATTTTTCAAGGAGGGAAGTTTTGTAACTCAACTTTTCAAAATGAATAAATTAGGAATTCTACAAATTTTTTGCTTAATTATAATATTATAATTAAATAAAGTTTAAATCAAAATAAACATACAATAAATAGTTAATAATTAATGTTTTGGTTTTAAGTAAATGGAAATTTTGTTATTAAATAATAAATAAGAATTTGGTTTGTATGTAATAAATAATTACTTATAATATTAGAAATTAAGTTACGTAAATTACACTTTTGGATTAGTTGTAAAATATAAATTGGGGGGGGGGGACTTATTTACAACTATTGCATGGAAAGTGAAACAACAACATTGATAAACTTTGTGAGCCATTGAATGGATGGTAGGTTGTGGTTGAAAATCACCAGGGGCCCTTCAATATATCCAACGACTTGGGCAAGGGAAGTTCTAATTTCAAAACCGAGAGAGAAAATAAATAATGTTCATTCATTCTTCTTATTAAAACACGTAACCATTTTACGTTCAAACTTTTGAGAACAGTCGAAGAGCCTATCAAATTTTCTTTTTCTTCTTATTCCCAATATATAGAGTTTGATCCTTCATTTTTCTTCAAACCACCCTCTTCCCTTCCACCCTTCTATTCCCGAGCTGACGAGCCGAGCTTCATCGACAACCGACGAAACATCTTTCGGCTCTGACGCCAACCCCACTTCCGTACCGACTACGTGACGCCCATACGCGATAGCGCACGAGCAACACCGCCTGCCCGCCACCTTCTTCCCCGGTGAGATTTCTAGCCCCTGTTATACTTTATATATAATAGAAATCCTTTAATAACATGAAACTGAGCCTGGCCAAGTGGCCAGCGGCCCATCTTTTAGTCTCTATCCTCGCGGACCAGAGTTCGAGCCCTTATTTTTTTCAATATATATAGTGTCTAGGATGAAATATAAACTGTTGGGTTCTGTTTCTGACATAGAACCAAATCTGACGTATTGGTCAAAGCAGCTATGTTAAGTCCTTGCCTAGGAATCCTGAGTTCGAGCCCCAGCTTTGTGTTTATATATATATATATATATATATATATGTATATATATGTGTGTGTGTGTGTGTGTGAACTGTTAATAATACAAAAATTATATTATTTTATCATATTTTCTGTATTTTATATTTTTATACTATGTAAAATTTAAGGTAAATAGTAATTTTAATGTTAGTATTCATTTATAGTTTTTGCAGAATTATTTATTCATTAAATATATTATTTAGTAATTAAAAAAAGTAATCAGAAAATTATGAAAACTATGTACTCTAATTTTTAATGAATGTTTAATACTATTAATAAATGTTGGAAAAATACTAATAATTAGTGTTTTCATATGTAGTATTTATTTGTAAATTTTTTAGCATTAAATATTATTATTTATATTTTCTATTAATTTGTCACGTCCCACGAACCAGAATACTGGAGAGCGGGGGCAGACACAGCTAGCTACGTATATTGAAGTGCAACCCATCTCGCTATACTGTCACGGCTGTCTAGATACATGAGGGTTTAACTACAAGCCATCAGTCTCTTATGGTCATGAACAAGCCTATTGTCTCAATCTCAAGCAAATAATAGCAGCTACAAGATGTCAGAGCATCAAATATAAAATAGTAAGGCGTCCCATACATTACATATTTGGATGATCATGAAACTAGTCATACAAAATGCGAAGACTAGCAAGAGTTTCAGTCATACATGATCAACCCTAGGATTTGTTAATCATGCTACAGCCCATAGGCGGACAGTAAGTAAAGTACAATCGAGCTAACACGTGCTCGTCGGTTAAACGCCTCAAAAGATTATTTTTACAATAGAGTGGGAGAGCAAAAATAAAACCCACTCGTTGCCAGGGTTACGCCTGGTGGTTACCATCTGGCTGGAAGGTAGGGAGATCCTCTAGAGCCGCTCCGGTATCTGGCCACACAAAACCAGCTGGGTCAGATCCCAGAAAGAGCAAGTACCACAAAGGAGGCTTCACTTAAGAACTAAAACCAGCAATTAGCACAAGAACATAATTATATAATAAAGGACTAGAAATGTGGAAAATCATGATGATATACGATAAGATAACCATGAGACTATTCAGATAACCAAGTTACAACCTGTAAACCAAACAAAGACTGGGGTTGTAACCCTTCATCTGAACAGAACTTGGTTTTCCACCATTTATCGATAAGATAACACAAGCAATCGGGTCATGTAACAATCTTGCACAGGATCAGGACAAGACTAGACTGGTTAGACTCCATCCAACATTCACGGCCAAGCAATAAGTACGACTTGATACTTTAACTAGTTAGGATTATCACAGGCCTAGTTACTAGCAAGATGCAATGAGATTATTCCAACAGCCACAAGCCCTACAGACCATCCAGGTTACCCGGACGCAATTAGGGGTTGAGTTCATGTGGGTACATCGTCCAGGAAATACATGTACCCTTAAGTAGCTTGAAGGGTGCAACACATGACAGTGTGCTGGAAATGTGCCCTACTCGACGGCAGGCTACAAATTCCATGATGGGGCGCCCAGATAACGGGATTGCCTGTAGCTGGGAAATCTCTTCATGACTACTGGATTATTCTAGTTATTAGCCTTAGCCAGTTTCAGTAGGTACCCCTGACCGTGGTACTCAGGGGTCCATGCCCTAGATGCAAGACAATACTGGTTCATTTGTATAAACACAATCGCCTACGGTATCCAGGCCATTCATTCTTGTCATGTCATGTAAGCCGTCGCAACAGCATATCAAGGTTATCATGTAGGTTACTTATCAAGAGTGCACCATGACGGGCCACTATCATGTCATGTTTCTTGTCAATAGTGCACCACGACGGGTCACTATTGTGTTCTATCACTACATTATCATGTTTTGTTCAGGTAAAAGTCATGCCAATATTGAAATTATGCCACGTCCAAAATATAACCCTGCCATGAGGGTTGTCGGAAAAGACTGACCGCATGAGGGTTACCGCAAAAAGCTGACCGCATGGGGTTGTCGCATAAGGCTGGCCGCATGAGGGTTGCCGCAAAAAGCTGGCCGCATGGGGTTGCTGCAAAAAGGCTGGCCGCATAAAGCTGGCCGCATGAAGTTGCCGCATAAGGCTGGCCGCGTGACGTTGCCGCATGAAGTTGCCGCAAAAGCTGGCCGCATGAAGTTGCCGCATAAGGCTAGCAGCATGAAGTTGCCGCATAAAGTTGGCCGCATGAAGGTGCCGCATAAGGCTGGCCACATGAAGTTGCCGTAAAAAGCTGGCCGCATGAAGTTGCCGCATAAGGCTGGCCGCATGAAGTTGCCGCATAAGGCTGGCCGCATGAAGTTGCCGCAAAAGCTGGCTGCATGAAGTTGCCGCAAAAGCTGGCCGCATGAAGTTGCCGCATAAGGCTGTTCTTCTTCTCCAAAGATCCGAGAAGAAAAACCATGGAAACCATGGCTTCAAAGCTCCATTAATCCTTCATTTAGAGTCAAAATCTGGACTTCCATAGGTCAAAATAGGGTAGAAAGAAATTCTCTATAACATGGAACAATCAAAATTTGAAAATAACAAGGTTTGATAGATCAAAACCCAAAAAATCCAAAAATACAACAAACTCAGATCTATATGAAATGAACCATGGAATTTAAAAATACTAAGTAATAAAGTGTCTTAGAATCCCGTAAGGAAGACAATAGAACAACAAGAATTGAGTTCTCCATGAAGCAAGTTGCACTTGCCTAAGCTCTTGGTAGGTGGAGAGAGTTAATGGGGGAAGAAGAAAAAATAAATGAAGAAGTGAATGGGGAAAGAGAAATGGGTTGGTAGCTTATAAAGAGGGGTTAGCATGTTGGACCAACCCAACCAAGCCAAACCTAAAACCAAGCCATGCCAATATTAAACCAATGCAAGATTAAACCAAGATCAAGTTAAGCAGGACAAGTCTAACTACGGGTCGGAATTCCGTACACGTATACTGGAAATACGTATAACGGAAAACGGAGGTGACATTATTAAAAACTAAAAGTACTATTTAATGTATTTTATGTATATTAATTTTTAGTAAATATTAAACAGTGCTATAAAGTTAAATAAAATACAAAATCAAATATTATATTTTCTGTAGATCATTTTTATATATTTACATGTTAATTATACGTTAGTTTTGATATGTTAAAGATTAGTTTCTGTTAACAATTAATTATAAATATTTATTTTTAAAATAGTTTTTGATTCAAATAATTCTATAAATAGTAATTTCTGTCCAAAATTCTACAAACTTGATAACTTCATTATTTTGCCTAATTTTGACTAATAAAAAATAGTAGCATGTTAGTTTGAGACCTCTAACTATTTAAACGAACATTGTCGGACCCCTTTTCATAAATACTTTATTTATTAATAATTAAAATAAAATATTTTAATTATTATTAAATTCCTGTAAAATATAAGTAATCCATGACTTGTGATTTTAACTTAGTAAGACTTAATTTTGATGTGTATTAAATATTGTGTTAGTCTTAATGTTCAATATTAGGACTAGTGTGCCATGTATAGCACAACGTGACCCCGTAAGTAGCACAACACATAGATAGAACTTAACCTTTAAACTAAGAAACATTATACCTTGTTACAGCTTGAGGATTTTGGACATCAACATTTAACAACGATCATCTTCGGTAAAACAAGACAATTACACTATAACTTTACATTTCTATTCATGATTCCTATTTCGTATATTAGACTTTCGTTACCTGTTTCTCACTTTTCCTACAAGTTATTCTTTACAAGTATTTCAAGTTACAATTAGCACTTCTTAAGTTGTACCTTCCTTACATGTTTCAAGTTGTACTATTCTTTCATGTTACATGTTGTATTCCTCTTACACTTGTCTTACACTTGCATGGGTTGGGAAAATGTCTAGTTAACATGTGATCAAAACCCGTAGTGTAGTACATGTATCCGAGCCTGACTGCACATCGTGCACGTGTAGTCAATGCCGTATCCCTATGTCTTTATTTACATATTACAAGTTCTCCTATTATAGCCGATCACATGTCTACTAGCTTTTCAAAATCATTTTACGTAATTCATATCTTTTTTTATATGCAACTGTTATTTCTTGTTGCAATTACAAATTCTAGTTGTCATTTCCTTATTTTCATGTCTTTCCATATTTGTCCTTTTCCATGCTTCAGTAACTGTAAGTTATAGGGTTGTACTTTGCTCCTTTCCTGATTGGATCGTTGTAGGTGAATTAAATAAGGAGGAGTTGCTTTGCAATTCATACTATGGACCTGCCACTGAGATGCTAGCCCACATCCCAGAGGATGTCCCTGTTGGAGAATACCATATAGCTTAGCTTACATTTTTGCTTTTGAACTTGGTTTGTAATAAATAGTTAACATTCATTTTGCTGGACTTGTCTCCAGTTTACTCTTACTTTGGGAATGTAACTAAGTGACACCTTTGGACCTATTTCTAGTAGATCTCGATATAGATGCCGTGATAAATCTGATTCAATATAATATTTACAGATAATTAAAGGTTTAGAAAAGCTTACTAAGCTATGACTCATAGCATAGGCTGGATGTGTCTGACACGTATCCGAATATTCGGGTGCGGGTCATGACATGCCGGTCCAGGACGCACGAGGGTGGGTGAGACCTCCTAATTGACAAGGGCCAATGGGCATTCAAAGGCCTCCCTATCAGACGACAGGACCGAGAGGTGCACAAGAGGCAGGTTCATCCAGCCAACATTATAAAGGCGCAAGGGGGTAGGCTGAAGTTCAGACGTATATAGCAGATGAGGGCCTACGAGTAGGTTCCTCCAGTATGCACACGTTGTGGTAGTTTCGGCCAGGGTTTTTGTCGTGGCCGCGTCCATTTTTATGGCCGCGTCCGTCAGATGAGGGCCTACGAGTGGGTTCCTCCAGTGTGCTCCTGTATTATATGGCTGCGTCCGTTTGCTGAATTCCTTCTTTGAGCACGTCTTATGCCAGGGTTTTTGTCGAAATTGTAGTATCTTCCACTCTGCTATGGGTCGTGGAATATGAACTACCATCAGAGAAAATCAGGACACAGGCGGTGGACTACGAGTGGGTTCCTCCAGTGTGCACACGTTGTGGTATTTTCGGCCACATGGTGAGGATATATACGGTCGTAGCCCCAGATAGAGAGAAAGAGGTCCAGAGATGCAACTACCTTCATAAGATGACGACCAGAGGGGGGAAGACACTCACATGGCGGAGGAGGAAAGGCCACGAGAAGAGGAGGCAAACGAGGAACCGCAAGAGCATGGTCGAAAAGATATGCAGATAATAACTGCACCGAGGATGAACCCAATGGTGAACGGAGAATTAATGAGGACCTAACCACGGACAGAAAATGCTATGATAGAGGGACCGACAAACACAAGCGTGGCCAACAAACAGACGTACAAGAGGAAGACAACTACAGAGGGGGTAGATACAGGTGCAATGGTCCCTTACAAGAGACAACATAGAATGCAGACGAGGAGCCAAACAGAGGTGAGGATACAAAAGAGAAGCAATAACATGGCACCTAAAAATCTTCTAAACTATGCGAGGAAGAAGAAGCATATGCGCCGAAGGGTAGAGATGGTTCCAGATATTCAATTCTTCAAGAACCAGATGAGACACAAGGTAATCTGTATGAGGCAAACCCAGATTGGGAAAAATAACTCCAGATGGAAGCTAATGTCCAGAAAAGAGATGAAGAAGGACTGCAACGAGCATTTATGACCAAAGTCACCACTAACCTCATGGTGAGTCTAGTAGGTACAAGGGGTCCAAACATTAATTCTTAATGTCAGTTTTAACATAGAACACGAGAGGCGCTAACTCTTGGGAAGATGGAGAGAGATTAGAGCAATAATGAAGAAGTCCCAAAGCACTATAATCGCTTTACTAAAAAAAGTAAAGTCAGAACAAAAGATAAAGAGGAGGACCCCCCACTCCTGGTCATAGGTTAATAATTTGAACCAGTGTGACATGGCGCGTATTTGGCTAATGTGGGATAATAGGACCTGGAGTTGCCAGGTCATCTATCAATCAGAACAAGTTATTGCAGGACCCTTTATAAATATGGGCGGCTTCTGTTTCCTATTTGGCGTGGTTTATGGACATAACGATAGATGACGAAGGGAGCATCTGTGGTAGGACATTGCTCATATTGGTGAGTTGGCCAACTCCCAATACCATATATCGTTGCTCATATCAGGGGATTTTGTCACGCCCCAGATCCAGAATACTGGAGAGCGGGGGCAGACATAGCCAGCTACGTATATGAAATGGAATCCATCACGCTATACGGTCACGGCTGTCTAGATACATGAGGGTTTATCTACAAGCCAACAGTCTCTTAAGGTCATGAACAAGCCTAGTATCTCAATCACAAGCAAGTAAGTAAAAGTCACAAGATGTATGATTATTAAATATACAATAGTAAGGCATCCCAAACATTACATATTCAGTTGATCATGAAGCTAGTCGTTACAAAATGTTAGGACTAGCAAGAGTTTAGTCATACATGATCAACCCTAGGATCTGTCAATCATGTTACAGCCCGTAGGCAGACAGTAAGTAAGTGCAATCGAGCTAAACAGGTGCTCGTCGGCTAAACGCCTCAAAAAAATATTTTTATAATAGAGTAGAAGAGCCAAAAATAACCCACTCGTTGCTAGGGTTCCGTCTAGTGGCCACCATCTGGCTGGAAGGTCGGTAGATCCTCTGGAGCTGCTCCGAAATCTGGCCACACAAAACCAGCTGGATCAGACCCCAGAAAGAGCAAGTGCCACAAAGGAGGCTTCACTTAAGAACCAAAACCAGCAATCAGCACAAGATATAAATAAAGTAAGAACTGGAAATAAAGAAAATACACCAGGATGATATACGATGAGATAACCATGGAACTCTTCAGATAACCAGGTTACAACCCGTAAACCAAACAAGGACCGGGGTTGTAACCCTTCGTCTGAACAGAGCTTGGAATTCTCACCATTTATCGGTAAAATAAATACAAGCATTCTGGTCATGCAGTAATCTGGAACAAGATTAGGATTAGGGCAAGACTAGACAGGTTAGACTCCGTCCAATCACTTCACGGCCAAGCAAGAATTACGGCTTGATACTTTAACTAACTAGAGTTGTCACAAGCCTAATTACTAACAAGATGCAGTGAGATTATTCCACAGCCACAAGTCCTGCAGACCATCCAGGTTCCCCGGGTTAAAAGATTAGAGTTGAATTCAGGTGGGTACATCGTCCAGGAAATGAATGTACCCTTAGGTAGCTTGAAGGGTGCAACACATGACAGTGTGCTGGAAATGTGCCCTACTCGACGGCAGGCTACAAATCCCAAGACGTGCCCAGGTAACGGGATTGCCTGTAGCTGGAAAATCTCTTCATGACTAATGTATTAATCTAGTTGTTAGTCCTTAGTTTATTTCAATAGGTACTCCTGACCATGGTACTCAGGAGTCCCATCCTAGACATGATGCAAGACAGGACTGGTTTATTTATACAAGCACAATCGCCCACGGTGTCCAGGTTATTATACAGGTCATGTCATGTCAGGTAGCCGTCACAACAGCTATTCGAGATAAGCATGTCAGGTTATCAGGTCAAGTGTACTTGTCAGAAGTGTGCCACGACGGGCCACTATCAGGTCATGCCAGGTTACTCCTGCCAGGAGTGCACCACTACGGGTCACTATCGTGTCGGGCTAAGTTATCAATTCCAAACATATCAAGTAAATTCGTGATTATCAAGTTCAGGACAAAAGGCGTAAGGATATAAAATGGGCGTAAAATATCTAATAAAATATCAATATACAGGGCTAAAGAAGAGCCGAGCTCAGGGAAAATAAAACCAAATCTGACACGCTGACATGAGACCAAGTCAGCCAAAGGCCACACGCTCAGGCCAGCGTACGCTCGAGTCATGCGTACGCTCGAGGCCAGCGTACGCCTTGTTCGCTTAAGCTAGCGTAGCAAGGCACGCGTATGCTCAGGCTAGCGTACGCATCAGGTCTGCGTACGCTCGATGTAGCGTACCAAAGGGTCCATACACTTCCAATGGGAAGCGTACGCAAGGGTCAGCGTAAACAAGGGCACGCTCAAGCTACAGGTCAGCGTACGCTCAAGCTAGCGTACGCAAAAGACACGCTGCCAACAGGCAGCGTATCAAGGCTAGCATACGCACGCTAAAGAGCAGCGTACCAAGGCTAGCGTACGCTCGCTAAAGAGCAGCGTACCAAGGCTAGCATACGCTCGCTAAAGAGCAGCGTACCAAGGCTAGCGTACGCTCGCTAAAGAGCAGCGTACCAAGGCTAGCGTACGCTCGCTAAAGAGCAGCGTACAGCTCAGTGGCGTAAGCTAAAAAGCTAGCTCACTGTTCACTGTCTTCTCCAAATGGCAAGAACAGCAAGAACTCTAAAGTTGAATCTAAGCTTCAACAGTCCATATCTTGGTCAAAACAAGTCCGAATCCAACCTTCCAAAGGTCAAAATTGGGTAGAATGAAATTCTCTACAACATGGAACCATCAAAACTTGAAAATAAGAAAGTTTGATAGATCAAAACCACCAAAATTCGAAAATAGCAAGACTCTAGATCTACAAGAATTAAAGCCTTAAAATGGAAAATGACAAGTTCTAATGTGGTTTAGAATCATGAGGAGAAGCTAATGAAACCATCAAAAGGGGTTCTCTTGTGGAAGCAAGTTGCACTTGCCTATGGTGTTCTTGGTTGGTGGAGAAGAGTAATGGTGGGGGAAGGAGAAGTATATGAGAATTATGTAGGAGAGAGAAGGTTGGTGGGGATAATAAAGAGGGAGGGTTGTGGTGGAAATGAAGAAGAAGCATAGGCTAAGGTGTTCCACCCTTGGCCCATGATGAACCAAGCATTGGGCCGGCCGAACCAAGCCAACCCAAACCGAGAGTAAACCAAGCCAAGCCAAGAAGAAAACTAAACAAGGAATCAGGCAATACAGAATAAAATACGTATACGTATCCCAAAATACGTAATACGAACACAGGCATTACAACTCTACCCACCTTAAAAGAATTCTGTCCTCGGAATTTAATCAAGAGGCTAGAGGAGCAATGACAAGCTACATTAATAACAAGCAAGCTATACTAGGCAATCAATCAATCATGCAAGCAAGGAATTGAAGGCAGGAGGCATAAGAAAGACATTATACCTCACGAGTCAAACAAGTCGGGATATCGCGATCGAATATCATCCTCACGCTCCCACGTTGACTCCCCCAAAGAGTGATGACCCCAAGCAACTCGGACTAACTTGATAGTCTTGTTCTTGAGGATCTTCTCTCTCCTGTTTAATATAGACACAGGCCTCTCCTCATACGAAAGGTTGGTACCAACAACTAATTCCGAATGATCCAGGATGTGGCTCGGGTCCGGGATATACCGTCGTAATTGGGATACATGGAACACGTCATGCACCTCGCTTAGCGACGGTGGAAGAGCGAGACGATAGGATACATCTCCTACTCGCTCCAGAATGTCAAACGGTCCTATATACCTAGGACTAAGCTTGCCCCGTACGTCGAAATGAATGACGCCACGGTTAGGCAAAATCCTCAGGAATACATGATCGCCGACCGAAAACTCGAGAGGGCGCCGATGAGAATCGGCCCAATGGCGCTAGCGATCTTGGGCAACTCGAAGATGATCTCGGACTCTCCTGACCACCTCAACTGTCTGGGCAATCATTTCTGGACCAAGCATCTGTCTCTCTCCAACATCATCCCAGGCTAGAGGGGATCTGCACATCCTACCATACAGTGCCTCGAACGGTACCATCTGGATACTGGCCTGGAAACTGTTGTTGTACGAGAATTCCACCAGGTGCAAGTGATCTTCCCATGAACCACCGAAGTCAAGTGTGCAAGACCGTAATATGTCTTCAAGAGTCTGGATCGTGCGCTCCGACTGGCCATCTGTCTACGGGTGATATGCTGAACTGAACTGGAGATGAGTTCCCAAGCTCTCTTGCAAGCTACACCAAAAGTGTGACATAAATCTTGAATCTCGGTCCGAGGTGATACTGACTGGCATACCGTGCAATCTGACAATCTGCCTGAGGTACATCTCTGCTAACTGAGC